>LAPY01002387.1:39951-64734 GCA_000970635.1 Eragrostis tef
GAAGCGCAGTGGCGCACGCTTGGCCCGCCACTGCAAGGCCAAAATGCCCGCCATTGTACTAGTGCATTCTTGCCTGAACGTGCTCCAACTGATACCTGTATAACACAATAAAGAATGGGGCAACCAATGAGAGGATGTATGCTACCTGATCTTTTCACAACAAAGAAAAAAACGGATCCTGCCCTTTTGACTCTTTTGACTGGAGCAGACCCTATTCGAGCATAATATGATAATTTTATGACTGCACAATGTGGTTCGGCTATTTTATTTGTTACCAAATAGAATATGGTTCCTTATTTTCCAAATGTTCAGTACAAAGCTGCTAGAGGAAGCTACTAAACAAATAAACCTAAATGGGACGAAGGAATCTCTTATTCTTCTAAAACACGTGCGTTTTCTCGCAAAAAGACCATGCCACGTCATTCAAGCATTTTCAACCGTCGGATCCCTCTTCTGATAAAGGTGGTCCGTTCGATTTGCTCCTCAAAAATGACATCTAGCCCCTTCTAGAAACAGTGAATGATTTCCAGGTGTTCCACCTCTTCCAGAAATTTTCGTCTAGACCCTTCGCCATGGAAAAATTAAATTCCTGATCCTTCCACCGCCCTGGTCCGTGGAGGCACGAAACTTTCTTTTGGTGTTCACCGTCTGGCCCACAACAAGTTACAGCAGTAGTTCTCAAAGACTCCAGACTTTTCCACTGATGAAGGAAGAACTCTGGAATTTTTCCCCACCGTTATAAAGCTGCTGGTCCCCCAGACAAGATCGAGACTGAAGAGAGAAAAAAAAAAACGAAATCTTTGACCTAATCTGAAAACGCTGTAAGCAAGGTATGAGATTTTCAATCTGCATTCTTTTTACTGTTTTCTTTCGTCAATCCAAAACTTTGAGTTTTATTTTTCTTTGATCTCTTGTGATGAACTGAATGCCATCGCTGTGACCTTCACAATCGTTCCCTGACTTGATTCAACACTGATGCATGGAATGGGGATAGCGATGGCGGCCGTGCGGCCCTGGGCAGGGTAATTAGGCCGGATAAACTATCTTTAATCTCCGTACTGTAGGGTGCATCACATGCGTGTACTCCCAGAGTAGCTAGCGACATGCACTTTGAACTAGGACAGGTCCAGCCATAAAATAGTCAGATATCAGCATTGCTAACCATCAAGTGGCAGTGTTAGACATCAAGATTGAAAATATATGCAGGACTACAAATGTGGAATGAAATGACATATGCCTCTACTACTCTTTTACACTGCTAGAATCGACATTGCTTTATATAGATTTAAGCTATATACTTCATAGTTTATGCGTTCACTCAGATCTAAGGCACAAATTTGCACATTGTATGTCAGTGTGAAAATAGATGAAATATTCTGCAATCTCAAGAGTTATGCCATCACATAAAAAACGATATGAATTTGTCGTTCTCTTTTGATAATGCAAACACTTTTTATCTTATTTTTACTGGCAACTGAACCAGTTCTCACATGATAACCATGTACATGTGAAACTAAACTATGCACATCACTATCATTTGCTCTTTGTACTACAACTTCTGAATATTTTGATCATTCGATGGTTGCAATGGAACTGCGCTTAGCTGAATATTCAAGCTGCACATAAAGGGGTTTGTTCTAAATGTGCACTGATAATATGGTCCCTTAACTTTGCATCTTTTTCTACCTGGACTGCAATATGCATATATACTCTGATCAGGGTGTGACTCTCGAGTTCTGTTTCTCCCTAATCTCCCATTAGCAAAATATTTCTCTTTCAGCTGACACTAAGAAAAAGTATTTATGAGCACGTGTATGTCTAACAAACTAAACTTTGCACTGCACTTTAATATAATACTGAATTTTGTAACTAACTCTATATAGTTTGGTTGATAAACTGTTGTCTTTCTTTTATTGTTGGCAAAGCATCTGTCTGAGGTTATCACTTAACAGCATTTCTACAGCTAAAACTGAAATCTGCACATGATTGGTGTTGCTCTCTTTACTGCACTTTCTGAATGTTCTGATGGTTGCAACTGGACTGAACTTGTTGACTTGCATACTCTGATGTTTCTATGACAAAACTGCTCTAACTTGCACTTATTCCTCTACTAGAGCCCCTTGGCATATACTGAAATAAAACAAATATTTGCAGGTAATCAAGATCACACTCAGTCACTTCATCACTAAACTGTAGCAGCTTCATAACTAAATTGTTGACAGGGTAAGTAAATTGTGTCCATGGATTTTTCTTTTTACTATTGATCACGTGTTGCATATATAAATATAAAATAGCAATTGACCACTGCTTCGTTGTAGCATCTTCATGGTCTATATATTTGTTCCCAGTGTCATTTCTAATCCAGTTTGAGTGCTCAGTGGTCAGCTGCTATTTTATCTATTTAGAATTATCTTTTTCTTAAACATTATATGTGGTGCGACTAACACTGTTTTATTGTACTGTATACTTTAGAAATGGCTACACCAAGATATAGCAAACGAAAATTATCAAATGTAGATATAAATAAAGATCAGTCTGTAGAAAACAGATGTAAACGACGAAGCCTTAACATTCAGAAAAAAAATGCATATTTAACTATTCCACAAGGAACAATTTACCTATCTCCTGAATATATACAATATCTGAAAATTTCATACACTGAAAGATCATACTTTGGAATAGCAACCTGTACATGTAAATATTGCGGTGCCATATTTTGGCCGCAAGAAAGTCTCAAACGTGCAGCCAAATATAAAGAAAAAGAATTAGTATATACAAATTGTTGTAAAGAAGGAAGAATTGTAATTCCCCCTTTTAAAGAACCTCCAGAGTTATTATCAAATCTGTTAAAATCTAATGGAGATAGTCGTTCCAAGCATTTCCTTCAAAAAATTAGACACTACAATAGCCTTTTTGCATTTACTTCCATGGGTGCTAATATAGACAAATCAATCAACCATGGAGAAGGACCATATGTATTCCGTATTAATGGTCAAATACATCATCGCATTGGTTGCCTACTTCCAAAACCCAATAACATGCCTAAATTTGCTGAGTTATATATATATATATGACACTGAAAATGAAATTTCAAATAGAATACGCGCATTACAGCAAGAAAATGAAAATGACATGGATGATATTGACCCAACAATAGTGAAAGGTTTAATGGAAATGTTAGATACACATAACCCTTTGGTTAAAAAATTTCGTTTTGCTCGAGATTTGATAAAAGAATATAGTGGTCTAGACATAAGCTTTCGTATAATTGGAGCAGACAAAGGGGACCCAGTACAATATGAAATGCCAACTACTGATGATCTTGCAATATTGATCGTGGGGGACTTAACATTAGATAACTACAAACGTGACATTATAGTATATAAAAAAGACCATGGCTTACAAGAAATATCTATTTTACATCCTGCATTGTTAGCATTACAATACCCATTACTATTTCCATATGGTGAAAGAGGTTACCAGCTTGGTATCTGTTATCACAATACAAATGACAAAAAAAAAGAGAAAACGTAACAAAGTAACAATGCATGAATTTTTCAAATATCATGTGCACTATCGACCATATCAACCGAATCCATATTTATGCTATGGACGATTATCAAAACAGATAATAGTTGATTGTCGAGCATTGGAAGACGAAGACAGATTACAATTTATTGCTAGAAATCAAAATAAATTACGAGTAGAATATTTACAAGGAATAGCTGATGCAGTAGAAAAAGGATTGATACAAGGAGACCAAATTGGTAAGAAAATAACAGTGCCATCAAGTCACACAGGTTGCCGACGTTATATGATTCAAAATTACCATGATGGTATTGCTATATATGTTGGGTATATGGACCACCAGACCTGTTCATAACTTTCACATGTAATCCTAAATGGCCAGAGATAGAATTGATGCTATTAGAAGGTCAAGAACCAAACGATAGATCAGATGTAATCGTACGAGTTTTTCATATGAAGTTAGATTCGTTATTAGATGATATAAAAACAGGAACACTATTTGGACCAACAAATGCTATATTATACTCAGTTGAGTTTCAAAAACGTGGTCTACCACATGTACATATTTTAGTATGGCTAGACAAAAAAAACATTGACATAACTATCGACGTAATCAATAATTTTATCTCTGCTGAAATTCCTGATCCAAAAGAAGATCCACTGGGTTATGCACTTGTAGCTGAACATATGATACATGGACCATGTGGTGAAAAAAATCCAAATTGCCCTTGCATGAAAAAAGGAAAATGCTCAAAATTTTACTCTAAACAATTTCAAGAAGAAACTACATTTGATGAAAATGGTTTCACATTGTACAGGCGCCGTGATACTGGTATTTATATTCACAAAGGTGAATATAACTTGGACAACAAATGGGTTGTCCCACATAACATACAATTACTCAAAAAATACCAAGCTCATATTAATGTGGAGTATTGCAACAAAAGTAGAATCTTAAAATATTTATGCAAATATGTTAATAAAGGTCCTGACAAAGCAAGAATTATTTTGAGCAAATAAAAAGGGGAAATTACACACATGTTGAAAACAATGATGAAATTAATGAAATAAAAGAATATTTAGAATGCAGATACATATGTGAGTTAGATGCGCTGTGGAGATTACTTGGCTTCGAAATACACTTTCATACACCGTCTGTTGAACGTCTACCTGTGCATCTACCTTTGATGAATAGTATCATATACAAAGAAAACATAGAACTTAAAAATATATTAGAAGATCCAGACAAACAAAAAACAATGCTAACTGAATGGTTCACAGCAAATACAACCTCTGTAGAAGCAAGAGATTTAACATATTGTGATTTCCCTACAAAATACACATGGGATGAAAAGAACAAAAAATGGAACAAACGCAAACATGGTACAAAAATTGGACGTTTATACTATGTGAATCCAATGGAAGGAGAAAGATTTTACTTACGGATGTTACTAATGATAGTGAAAGGAGCACAAAGCTATGACGATATCAAAACTTACAAAGGGGTTGTCTACAACACATTCAAAGATGCTTGTGCTGCTCGCGGTTTACTAAACAACGATGATGAATGGTATTGGACATTTAGCGAGGCTGCATCATGGGCATCATCATACCAATTAAGACAGTTATTTATCACAATGCTCTTTTTTTTTGGAATACAGAATGAACAAGATTTTTTTGAAAGAAATTGGAAATTAATGGTTGATGATTACACATATCAGTTACAGCATAGATATGCACCAATTGACTACTCAATCACTGATGCTCAACTACGTGACATGTTACTTACTGGTTTGGAATATACACTTTCAAGACATGGATATTGACAAGACATGGATATTGATAATAATACATTAATTGAGGAGGAATTGAATTATGATATTTTAAATTAGAAGAAGAAGCAAATAAATTATATATGTTTATGAACAATGATAAAAAAATGCTTTCCATACTATTGTGCAAACAGTTTTAGATAATAAACCAGGTTTCTGTTTTGTATCTGGATATGGTGGCACAGGGAAAACATATTTGTGGAATACAATAGTGTACTATCTTGGAGCTCGTAAGAAAATAGTTCTAACTGTAGCATCATCTGGAGTTGCATCCTTATTACTACCAAATGGTAGAACAGCACATTCAAGATTCAAGATTCCAATTGACATAGATGAGACATCCACCTGTGATATTAAACGAGGAACAATACTTGTAGAGCTACTTATACAAACATCACTAATTTTATGGGATGAAGCAATAATGACAAATAGACAATGTTTTGAAGCACTTGATAGATCACTTAAAGATATTCAAAGTCAGATAGATCCAAATGCAAAAGAATTTCCATTTGGTGGTAAAGTGGTTGTATTAGGAGGAGACATACGACAAATTCTACCAGTCATTGAAAATGGATCAAAATCACGAATAATTGATGCTACAATTATAAAATCTTACTTATGGAAACATGTTCATATTATACAGTTAACAGAAAATATGAGACTAAAAAATAATTGCACAAATCCAAATGATTATATTGAGCTACAAAATTTTAGCAATTGGATATTAAATGTTGGAAATGGCCTAATACCAACAACAAAAAGTGAAAATGAAGAAGAACCAACATGGATAAATATACCACATGATTTACTCATATATACTGATGGTCCAAAAATTCCAGTTATTGTAAACATTGTCTATTCAGACTTAGTAAACAACTATTTAGATGTAGAATATCTAAAAGAGAGAGCAATACTGAGCCCTACAAATGAAATAGTCCATGATATAAATTCATATATATTAACACTATTACCAGGGGAAGAAAAAGAATATTTGAGTGCAGATAGTGTTTCGAAATGTTTTGATACATGCAGTGATGCAGATGTGTTGTATCCAGTTGAATATCTAAATAGCTTAAATGCAAATAACTTTCCTCAACACAAATTAGTTTTAAAAGTTGGTGTGCCAATAATATTACTTAGAAATCTGAACCAGAGCATTGGTTTATGCAATGGCACTAGACTGATAGTAACTAATCTGGGTGATAATGTAATTGAGGCTATTATCATAACTGGCTCAAATATTGGTGACAAAGTATACATACCAAGAATAAATTTAACTACTAGGGGAGCTGGATGGCCATTTCTATTGAATCGACGCCAATTTCCTATCAAGATTTGCTATGCAATGACTATAAATAAAAGCCAAGGACAGACTCTAAGTAAGGTTGGAGTATATTTGAGAAAAGGGAAATTTGTCTACAACACACTGAGAAATCGTGGAATTAGCTGTAACACACCGCCGATGTCGAATTCGTCTGGAACACACTACGAAATTGTGGCAATTGTCTGGAACACACCGCGCCCACTAAAATACTATTTTCGGCTAGGACAGCTGAGAGAATTTTTCCAAAAATGAAATGCAGATTCGTCAACTGCAGAAGGAGCTTGAAGGGCTGCGAGCTAGGAGGCACCAAGATTCGAACAACAGCTGGGATAAAATGATAATGCTTGCAGTTTTCATTGTTGCAATAGGTTTGGTAGTGGCACTTGCTTTCAAGTGAGGTGTAATTTATGTATGCAATGTACTTTGTGAACTTGACTTCAATGAATCGAATGGAATGGAAACCAGTGGCCTGCCATTCAAGTGAGGTGTTCAGTACACAACTAGAATTACATGAAGAGAAACTAGCATGAAACAAGATAGGCAACAACATAGGCAACAACACCATGTTCAGTACACAACTAGAATTACAGGACCAAGTTCAGAACACGACTAGCATCACAGGACAAGTCTTAACATAACAACACCAACATAGTTTGTTACAGCGACACATAACAACAAATGACAAAGTTCACTACGACCAGTCTGAACATCTGAATAACTGCAGTCTAGTAACATGAATAGTCGGTCTATTTCTTGCCCTTGCATTTCTTAGCCTGCTTTGCCTTCCTTGCTTCTCCATGCTGGGTATCAGTTGATATGTATGATCCAGGACTGCCCACCTCAACGAGTGCTTTTGTGCGGCTGTTAAAAATGTAAAGCAGTAAGTCGAATAGCAAATTAACTAAATTGTCAGTAAACTGAAAAATTACAAAGACAAGATGTACCTTCTAGTGACTGGACTAGGGCTGCTCATACTTGGTGAACTTGGTGCTGCAGCAAAAAGGTTGGCAGGGGTTGAGGGTTCTTCTATGACTTCAACTTTCTTCTTCTTGGTCCTAATCCTTTTAGGCTTTGGGGGAGCAGGTGGTGGTGCATCTGAGTCATAAACAGGTTCATCACATGTCCTCGCTTGGTGACCAAATTGGCCACATCTCTTGCATCTATATCTCTTCTTCCCTGTGCCTCCTTCCTCGACTCCGACAATTCTTCTTGTCCTCGGCCTACCAGCTGACCTCTTAAGCATGGGAGGCCATAATTTGTAGCCTAGGTCAACCTGTGGCCATTGGCTCTTATCTGTCATAGTAGGGACTGTACCAGCATAAGCAGCCTTGAATTTTTGCACTGAGTAATATTCATCCACAAAATCAGCCAAGTTCAAATTCCTATAGCAGCCTATAGCACTTAGAGCATGGGTGCATGGCAAACCAGTGACCTGCCATTTCTTGCAGCTACACACTCTAGCTGGGAGGTCAACTGTATGTCTCCATGGAGTCAAATCTTTGTGGACTCCACTAATTTCTGCTGTCATGTCAGGCCCCTTGTGGATGACATAACCAACTAATCCCCTACCAGCTGCATGCAATTGCTTCATAATAGATGGGAGTATTTTACCAGTTAGCTTGTCTGCAAGCTTCCTTCTCACATAGAACTTGTCCAAGATTTTCTGTCTTATTGCATCTAGAACCTCCATTGGTGGTAATGACTTCTCATCTTTAATCCAACTATTGAAAGTCTCTGCAATGTTATTTGTTACGTAGTCACACTTGCTGGTTGGTGAGAAGAAAGCTCTAGCCCACAAATGTTTGTGATTGGTTTCAATCCACTTCGTGGCAGCAGGACATGCTGTCTTCATTGCATTGTAGTGTTTGTCATGAGTTGAGCTTCTATAAGCTCTTGATGCTGGCCACAGGTTCCTCTCAAACACCTCTCCATGGAATCTCTTCTGAAAGTTCTTGAACAAGTGTCTCATACATTCTCTGTGCTCAACTCCATTACTGAACACATGTGTAACTGCAGTATCAATGCCTTTCCCTGCATCAGTTGATATAACCAAACCAGGAGGTGATCCAATTGCCATATGTAGCTTCTCCATGAACCACCTCCAGTTATCCTTGCTTTCAGACTCAAACATCCCATATGCCACAGGAAACATCCAGTTGTGGCCATCTATTGCCACTGCAGATGCTAACTGGCCCTTCCATCTTCCTGTCAGAACAGTTGAGTCAATTCCTAAGTAAGGTCTGCAACCTGTCAGGAAACCATCAATGCAAGCTTTGAAGGCAATAAAAATTTTGGAAAACCTGATCTTGGAACCTTTCTTCTGTGTCTCAATCTCCACAATGCTTCCAGGAGATCTTCTCTCAATCTCAGCCTTGAAAGCAAATAGATGTTCAAAACTGTCATCCCATTTTCCCATCAGCTCATCAAGTGCTAGCTGCCTACCTTTCCAAACAACAGAGTATGAAACCTTAATCAGGTACTCCAAACAACAATGTTAACCAAGAGTGAGATCATCTTGAAGCATTGGCACCACTTTGTCTCTAACCCAATACTGATTTGCCATACAATTCCTGTCAAGCTTGGCTGTGCTCCTGCAGAAGTGTTTCCTTGACATTCTCTTGATCTGCAAACAATGAACAAGGCAGTTGAGAATGGAAAAAAGATATTCAACAATATGTAAAAACTGAATGTAACAATCTTAAAGGCATTACCTGCCAAGTTCTACCATCAGGCAACTGAGATGTATGTATCCTCCACTTGCATTTTCTTGCTTTGCAATAACCTCTGTACCTAGTTGATTCATTATAGTGAGATACAATTTCAATCTCATTAAGAATAGCATGTTGTCTAATAGCCTTTAGGAAGGTGTCCCGATCCTCAAATTTAACACCCACAGCAATCTTAGGATTTTCTAGGTCTGTTGCAGTGACAAGAACATGGTCTCCACATGTATCATCTACTGCACAGTCATCTTGATCCTCCTCATCAGAGTCAGGGATGTAGTCAGAGTCACTTTCAACATCTGAAACCAAGTCTTGGTATGTTTTCTGCTCATCATCTGCACCAATGTACTCCTCTTCGTCATGCTCACCCCATGCATCAGCAGCAGCAACAGCAAGAGCATCAGGTTGAGCAGCAGCTTCTTCAGGGTTAGCATCAGAACCAGCAACATCGGGTTGAGCAGCAGCTTCTTGAGGGTTAGCATCAGGAGCAGCGGCATCAGGTTGAATTTCAGGGGCATAAGCAGCGTCGTCGGGATCAGAGATGACATCTGCGCTCAATGCTAACGCACCAAGGTTAACTACTGCACTGTCTACCTGAGATTGCTGAGTTGCAATGACTGGGTCAACTACTACACTTTCTAGCTGGGAATGGTGACTTGCATTGAGAGGCTCATCAATAACAGAAGCAGTTAGCGGGAGCTTTCTAATATCCCAGTACATGGCAAAAGCATCAAGCAAAATAGAATCATTGTCAACTGTTTTGTACCTAGATTCGTTCTTGTCCCAAAAAATTACTGTCAGCGCCTGCCCCTTATCTAACTTAACCTCGGCACACAAATCAGCAAACAAATCCATCCAACAAATCGTGTCCCTGTCCCGAATCCAGTTGACATCTTTGCTAACATGGAACTCGTACTTATCCTTCTCCCAGTACGAACCAATGCGAATCGAAATTCGGCAAGCAGAGCTACTGTCCATTCTAACGGAACACAACCAAGCAAAAAACAAGAACAGTTAAATCGTTGGGGAACAGCAAGACAACCAGCAACCAATCAGACGAACCAAGCCAAAGAGAAAGACAGAAACATTCATACCCATCGGGAACCCATCCTAGATTTAGCTCCTTGCGCGGTGAACCCAAGCTCGTCAGCCGCCTGCCGCCCGTGCCCCCTTTCCCAACCATTGGACCCGCTTCAATGGTTCATTCAAGGCTTCGATTTCAACCCAACAAATGGGGAAGAAGCCGTTGGAGAGGAAGAAGATGTTGGGACAGAGAGCGGCGGCGACGGGGATTCAGCTAGGGTTCTTCTCCCTCTCCACTGCTGGTTCCCTCGAACGGGTCCGCCTCGACCATGCTAAGTTTCAGGCCCAGGGGCAGCCGTCGTCATTTTGGAAAAATTCTCTCAGCTGTCCTAGCCGAAAATAGTATTTTAGTGGGCGCGGTGTGTTCCAGACAATTGCCACAATTTCGTAGTGTGTTCCAGACGAATTCGACATCGGCGGTGTGTTACAGCTAATTCCACGATTTCTCAGTGTGTTGTAGACAAATTTCCCTTGAGAAAACCAGTATTTACCCATGGCCAACTATATGTAGCAGTATCTCGCGTTAAAACAAAGCAAGGCCTCAAAATATTGATAGAAAATGAAGATGGAACTTGTGGTGACAAAACAAAAAATATAGTTTACCATGAAGTTTTTAATTACTTATAATTATTATTTTGCAGATGAGTGTCAAATTGTTATCCGAAATTAATCCTTCTGGACTTTCATGGGTAATATGTGTAAGAATCTCAAGGATGTGGGAATGCTATGGTTCAAAAGATGACGAAGTTCTGAAACATCTTGATCTAATCGTTGTTGATGAAAAGGTAAATGCTCCAATGTTCTTTCGTATTTCAGATCTGGTGCTCATTATTTATTTACACTAAAGTACAACACCATGCATGTTTTTTTTCAAAATATAATAATCCTTATCTTATCTCTTGTATTTAAATAAAGGAGTACCAGATTTAAAAATACTCAAAATATCAGCAGCTATTCCATAGGTTTACAGCAATGATTATAAAAGTATTTTCTTATCAACTTTAATGCGCACTTGATGTCTAACCTCTTTCTTAAAAGATGCAATGCAAACTTCTATGTGTAATTACTTCAATCACTATCTAACACTTTTTTACGGGGTATACCATTTAACATTTTTTGTTTTTCTACAACAGAATAACTCAATGTATGTTGAGATACCTCCTGAGACAGCTCCAGTATTGAGAGAAAAGCTTGAAGAAGGAAAGGTTGTCATCATCAAGAAATTCGTCATGCAAAAAGCTAAAGATTTATTCAAGGTGGTACCAGGTGCATATATGATCAAGCTCAACAAGAGAACTGAGATTATCCATGTGGATCCTGAACCCCCACTATTTCCGAGATATGTATTTACACTCACCCCATTTGGCGAATTGGAAGAGCACAAAAACAAGACTTATAAATTCCTGGGTAACACTGAGTTCTTCTTCTTCTTTTTTACACATCCTGAGTATAAGATTGATATTTATATTGTTTTATCACCATTCCGTTTCAGATGTTATTGGACAGATAATTGCAGTTTCCAATGCAGTAAGAGTCCGTACAACTGCAGGCAAAATCCAAATGAAAAGAATAGTCAAATTGAAGGATCTCAGGTAAATTTAACTAGCACAGTACTGTATCTTTATCCTGGGTATAAGTTTTTATCACAATTGTGCGTCATAAATATTTAAGTTCGCGTAAATATCCTCACTTTTAAATGTCCAAAACCTCCCAATTAGATTTAGTAACAAACATACAATATTTTTTATAGTATAAAATTATTGATTTGTGCTTTTTTCTTACTTTGCAACTATGGTGGGCAGATCGTTGAGCTTTCACTATGGGGAATCAGAGCTATAGAGTTCAATGGTGAATCAGTTCATAATGTCGGCCAGACTGAAACAGTTATCGCAATCTTTGTTGGGACCCTTTATAAAGGATACAGAGGAATGCCTTCATTTTTAAGTGGCACAACTGCATGTCGTTGGTACATAAATAATGGAGACATTCCAGAAATTCAAAATTTCTACAACAAGTACATTACTTATCTAGGATCAAATGCAATATTTATCTCATATACCTACTTGCTTTAAATTTAAATGGAAACTAATCGATACTAATAATATATCCAGCTTACCAGAAGAAGATATTCAATCTGTTCAAAAGATTGAATTAAAAGATGAAGAAGGTTCTTATGAGACCATGCACAAGAGTCTTGCTGAACTCAAAGGATCTAGACCCCTTCATCAATCTTGTAAGAGAATATCTGCATTATTCTACATGTATTTTTCCATTTTAAATTCAAATGTAACCTATAATCTTTTATAATAGGGTCAGCTATTTGAGTGTACTGTCACTGTTATAAAACTATGCGAAGGACAAAGTTGGTACTATCCAGCATGCAAACGATGCCAATCAAGATTTCTTATCAACAAAGCTTCATTCAGGTGTACCAAAGATGATTGCAAAAGTACTTCGTTTGATAACATGTAAAGCTCTCTCTCTCTCTCTCTCTCTCTGAGTGTGTGTGTGTGTGTGTGTGTTAACGCATTTGTTTTTTGTTACACAGATATAAAATTTGCTTGATGTGCAGCGATGGAACATCTGAGCTTGAATTTATCATCTTTGATCAAAGAGCCCAATTGCTCATTGGAAAACCTGTTCATGTCTTAGAGAAAAAATATGACAGATTTGAAATACCACAAGAGGTACAAAACCTGGTTGGACAAAAATTACATTTTTCTACAAGTATAACAAAGTAAACACATAAAAACGACTTGAATTCATTGTTCTCTTTTGATAATACAAACACTATTTATCTTATTTTTACTGGCAACTGAACCAGTTCTCACTTGATAGCCATGTACATGTGAAACTGAACTATGCACATCACTGTCATTTGCTCTTTGTACTACAACTTTTGAATATTCCAGCTTTACATGAAGGGGTTTTCTCTGAATGTGCATTGATAATATGGTCTCTAAACTTTGAATCTTCTTCTACTTAGATTGCAGTATGCATACATACTCCGATCAAGGTGTGACTCTCAAGTTCTGTTTCTCCCTAATCTCCCATTAGCAAAATATTTGTCTTTCAGATGACACTAAATAAAAGTATTTATGAGCACGTGGAAACTGTAATGGTAGGAATCTCTTTGAATAAAGCTCAGTTTAAATAATAGATGATTGATCAGGACTTACTAGCGCTCATCTGAATATGTGTACTTGACAGCACTAAGTCTGAAAAAATGAACTTTGCACTGCACTTTCATATAACACTATAACTGAACCCTATATACTTTCTTGACTGAAAATTGTGAAATTGCAATAACCAAGCTTCCTCTGAATCATTCTTTGGTTGATGAACTGTTGTGTTTGTTTCATTGTTGGCAAAGAATCTGGCTGAGCTTATCACTTGATCGCAAACAGCTAAAATTGAAATCTGCACATGACTGACATTGCTCTCTTTACTGCACTTTTTTAATGTTCTGACGGTTGCAACTGGACTGAACTTATTACCTTGCATACTCTGATGTTTCTATGAAAAAATTGCTCTAACTTGCAGTTATTCCTCTACTAGAGCCTCTTGACATATACTGAAATAAAACAAATATTTGCAGGTAATCAAGATCACACACTCAGTCACTTCATCACTAAACTGTAGCAGTTTCATAACTAAACTGTTTCCAAGGTAAATAAATTGTGTCCATGGCTTTTTTTTATTTCACTATTGATCATGTGTTGCCGATATAGATATAAAATAGCAGTCGACCAATGCTTCGTTGTAGCATCTTGATAGTCTATATATTTGTTCCTGGCGTTATTTTTAATCCAGTTTGAGTGCTCAGTGGTCAGCTGCTATTTTATCTATTTAGAATTATCTTTTCTTAAACATTATATGTGGTCCAACTAACACGGTTTTACTGTACTGTATACTTTAAAAATGACTAGACTACGAAATAGCAAACAGAAATTATCAAATGTAGATATAAATAAAGACCAGTCTGTAGAGAACAAGATCTGCCGATGGCCAAGAAGCAAAAACAGTAAAAATACCATTTGTGTTTTCTTCCTTTTTCACTTTATCAACGTATATGAATCTATCTATTGTTGATTTCTGATCCACTTTTTATTTGTAAATGTTATTTCCAAGCACTACTCCACTACTCGATATAAGTGTTGAGGCTTAACTTCTTTTGGGAAATGATGATAGGGTCTTTCTTATTTTGCACAGATTTATCACAACTCTTTTAGACAAGGAATAGAGTTGTCAATAAATCTGCAATATTTTGTAAACACTGGATGAACATCCTAATGCTACGTTAGATGCAGTCTATGTAAACCTGGGTGAGCATTCTAATCTTAACTAATGTCACCTTTTATAATCTACTATGGATGGAGTATGTCGTCCTTATATGGGAACTGATATCTAATGACAATATGTATATATCATCAAACATAGTCTGCTATTTATGAAAGTCTTTTGAAAAGCAAATCTCAGCTGCCGTAAACATGAGGGTCACACAACAGTCCGTAACAAAGTTAATTACACAGTTGGCAATTCTAGTCTTCTCTAATTCTACCAGGAAGTGAATTGATGGAGCAAAACATAGTTTATTTTTCATCCACAAGAGAATATATGATAAAAATTTTCCATGCACAAATTTACCACAACATATGTACATCTGCATGGTCTCTCTGCCAATCACTGTAAATTAAAGACCTCTTAACCAAATCAACAGGACAATTTGCATGTACACTATTTATGTCCATCTGATGGTTCCCTTGCACAATCTTAACCTTTTTTATGGTTCTAAACAAAATCACTTTAGCATACACATTCCACAAGAAATCTCTGGACATGAAAAACTTATTTAATCTAAAATGCATCAGGTTGAGAAACTTATTCTTGAATATGAAACCGTGTTACAAAAATAAGTATGTTCTAATGGAGCAGCGAGGAGAAACAAACATCAGATAGAAAAATTGCCAAAACAAAATACTGAAAAATAGCAAGTGTTCCACCATTGCCTGGTGTTATCAAGCTCGTCCACAGATTCAGGACCTGCATGGGAGACGAGTCAATCAGCAGTCTTCTCATCAACTAAAATGCTATCAATTATAGTACCACATACTCCATTATGTTTGGATGCACGAGAAACTTTTTTTACCATGATTTACTGTATAACATAAGTAAATGAAAGTTTGGTTACTTAATGTCGCAAACCACTTTATCAACGTATACCAATTTATTTATTGTTGATTTCTGATCCACTTTTTATTTGTACAGGTTATTTCCAAGCACTACTCCACTACTCGATATAAGTGTTGAGGCTTAACTTCTTTTGGGAAATGATGATAGGGTCTTTCTTATTTTGCACAGATTTATCACAACTCTTTTAGACAAGGAATAGAGTTGTCAATAAATCTGCAATATTTTGTAAACACTGGATGAACATCCTAATGCTACGTTAGATGCAGTCTATGTAAACCTGGGTGAGCATTCTAATCTTAACTAATGTCACCTTTTATAATCTACTATGGATGGAGTATGTCGTCCTTATATGGGAACTGATATCTAATGACAATATGTATATATCATCAAACATAGTCTGCTATTTATGAAAGTCTTTTGAAAAGCAAATCTCAGCTGCCGTAAACATGAGGGTCACACAACAGTCCGTAACAAAGTTAATTACACAGTTGGCAATTCTAGTCTTCTCTAATTCTACCAGGAAGTGAATTGATGGAGCAAAACATAGTTTATTTTTCATCCACAAGAGAATATATGATAAAAATTTTCCATGCACAAATTTACCACAACATATGTACATCTGCATGGTCTCTCTGCCAATCACTGTAAATTAAAGACCTCTTAACCAAATCAACAGGACAATTTGCATGTACACTATTTATGTCCATCTGATGGTTCCCTTGCACAATCTTAACCTTTTTTATGGTTCTAAACAAAATCACTTTAGCATACACATTCCACAAGAAATCTCTGGACATGAAAAACTTATTTAATCTAAAATGCATCAGGTTGAGAAACTTATTCTTGAATATGAAACCGTGTTACAAAAATAAGTATGTTCTAATGGAGCAGCGAGGAGAAACAAACATCAGATAGAAAAATTGCCAAAACAAAATACTGAAAAATAGCAAGTGTTCCACCATTGCCTGGTGTTATCAAGCTCGTCCACAGATTCAGGACCTGCATGGGAGACGAGTCAATCAGCAGTCTTCTCATCAACTAAAATGCTATCAATTATAGTACCACATACTCCATTATGTTTGGATGCACGAGAAACTTTTTTTACCATGATTTACTGTATAACATAAGTAAATGAAAGTTTGGTTACTTAATGTCGCAACGTATAACCAAACCAAAGAAGACGAACTAAAATAAAAAAATACCACTTGGTTGAAACTCTAAGACTCCTCATACCATGTGACCATTTCTAGGTGCATCTTCTGCCATTGTAGTTTGTGTAAAAAAATATCTTCATTTTAATATAGGATCAGGGCCATGAACAAAGAGAAAGAAAAGCGAACAAAAATATCGCAAAATAATAGAGTGGATTGAGGGGGCAGTTTTCCCGATGGACTAAGGAAGAGATGACAAAGGCAATTCAGTGATGGACTAAAACTAAGTCACACACAGCCAAAAGGTATCTTCATATTTTTTTTCATTCACCAAAAGTGATGGACTAAAACTAAGTCTCACTCCCAAAAATTGTTTCCATGTAATTATTCCTGATGGCCTATATGAATATTCCTGAGCATTTTCCACATAAGCTGGCCAGCTGACGAGGGTACTTTACAAACCATGAGGAATAATCTGGTTACTTTTCCTGATAGTACTTCATGTATTTCTTAGCCGTCAGCTATATCCGAATTTTTGGGAGTGTAGAACCTCATTGGCAATTCAGATTTATCACTTAGTCAAATTTTAATACAAAACAAAAAGGTTACCGAGGACTTGGAGCCTGACATGAAAAGTTTGACCAGGGCATTGTTTGATTGGAGATGAGAGGAATCCCCACTTTTGCAAAAGCAAGCGCGACAATATGAACCTGAACAATAGCCACTGCCACAGTCTCAAAAATAAACTTCCAAACCTTCCAAAACAAATCTGTACCAAGAAAAACAAGGAAATTCGTAGCACTCTGACTGACCTGAAATCCAGTCGATCAATATTATTAGTCCAACTGAGACAAGGTTCAGATTGGACTCGATTACCTGGCAGAAATAGAATGAGTGCAGTTACAATGAGAGAAAATCGATATGGGGCAAGCAAGGGAGTTTGCCCCATCCCGCATGGGTCGTCCACCCCAGGAAATGGCAGGGATCCCTGCAGGGCTTTGCATTCCCAAATGGACTCCTAGACATATGCTGAAGTACAAAACACCTAAAACGAACTTAGGTATAGAATCATGAGCTTAATAATACATTTGACATGATAAAGTGCCAAGCGATAAATAGGGACAGTGATAAAGCACCAACTTATGTTTGCATAACTCCTGACTGTTCTGAGAAGAATAATGTTAATTTTCCAATGGATAGTCTAGTGGAGCAAATCTTCAAAATTTTGTTTGAAAGTATACTTATTTAATGAAGAGTTATATTATCAATATTTTTGTCATCTATTGCATTTTTATGCATTTATAATACGCAATAAATTTGTTGCATATTTGCTACTACATCCTTTGAGAAGTCAACTAATTAAATGAAATGTACCAGTCATTAGAAGTTAACTAACTTGGCTGACTAATAATTCATGTCTGCACAGTGGTTCCAGTGATTCTTTCTTTTTTCCCGAAGGGTTCTAGAGAATTTTTAGACGACAGCACATTATGCATACTACCTCCGTTCTTGATTTCTTGTCGTTCGGACTACACAAATGAACTAGGAAACAACTAACCAACATCTGGAGCATATGAATTCAAATACGGTGGGAGTATCAATTGAAGGAAATCCGAACACACCACTTGACAAACAGAATTAATTAACACAAAAAAGACATAAAATGAACCTTAATTTTATCTTTTGTTATTGCCCTATCACAAGAATAGAATGGACTTGTTGAACATATTGACTTGACAGCACCATGCAGAAAGACTGAAGTAGAACCATCGACTCCAGGCATGACAAATTGTAATGTTTTTCCTCAGTTGTGATATTGGGTTACTCTATTATTAGTGGTAAATAAATACGCGGACACAAAATTTGTACGTACCATTTTGCGGAGATAAATTTTCATATTCCTGGAAGATAAAAAAGGGGGATCTGAACACAACAACTGTAAGAATTACAAAATAAAGGATATATGTGAGAATGACAAACAGATGAAAAACGAGTAGTAACTATGTAATCTGAGAATTCTAAGAAACATAATTCAACGGATACACTAAAAATGAGCAAAATCACAGAAACTACATACAGCTCCATACATTAAGAAGTGATCGTATTTTCTGTGGGTCAACAATAAAAGCGTCACAAAAAATATGGCCCTGACCACAGATCTAGTTTCTGGCAGTGTATTCTGAACGTATCAAATATATAGACAATACTTTAACTTGTGGCCGGACCATCCCTGGAAATAAAGAAAAATAGTTGATGAATGATCTACTGAGATTCACAATGTCTCAAAGTGAACGATCTATTAATTGAGTTGATATTTTAAAGTGCATTATAGAGTACTAGGCATCACTTAGACTTCAAACTTAAAACACGTGGAGGATGTTTGGATAATTTCTATTAGTACAGGTTTTGTCCTTGTCTCATTGTCGTAAATTTTTACATTTGTTTTATACGCAACTCGTTTCAGTCCATTATCCAGTACAATAAGTAAATAGAATCATATATGTGGGGAGTCATCCGTTCAAAGGATATAAAATATTATAACATACATATAAACAGGACAAGCAAGAGAAGTAACTTATCTGATCAAACTCTGATGATGGCAAAAGATGATACTGTTCTCACTTGTGAGAGTATATATTACTCGCCTTCGTTCTGGTAGTTTAAGTGATATGTACACAGACCTCCGGTCATTCTAATGTTACTAACCCATAGAGCAGATATAGCCTCTTAAGGATGCAGAGAGTTGCAAAGAGCCACAACCTAGCGAAGGAACAACCTTACAGAATATCAGTCTTAGATGTCAACAGTGCACCTATTACGATGCATGTTATCAAAAGTGTCCTGCTACAGGTCCGACCAGACAGTCCGACTTGTGACCGACTGCAGTCGTGTGATGCAAAGTGATTCATTAGCCAAATCATATGCTAAGCAGCCCTATAGATGATGTGTGGTTGTACCAAAGTCGGACACATGGGTCGACTCTATATCATTTTCGTTATCAAAATGTGCATTTTGGGAAGAAAAATATGGTGCAATGGTCTCTTCAAGCCTACGCATTAATATAACTATTCTGAAATCCTCCATCGTATTCTGATTGACCACAGGAAGAGCACCGAAATCCTATCGTAAACACCATGGCATATATTCTTTAAAAACATTTGATAGGAGAGCCTTTGTTTTGTTCATCTCTAACATGTATTGAATCTTTCCCTGCTACACATTTGCTTAAAATAAAACAGAAGAAAATTTATTTGCTGATTCAAGTACTTTATCTAGCACACCACAAATAACTTGTTTACTTCCTTAGCTCACAGTTACACGAACCAGAGTATCAGAAATAAAAATCAAAGCTGATAGAGTTAACGCATTCTGGCCTCACATGTACAGGGACTCAATGAGCAAGACTCATATCTCAAAAGGATCATAATTAGATAATTCATGTGTGAGGTGCCTGTCACCATAATGCTTGAAAAAGGTACCAGGCACAAACTTGAACCGAGCAATTTTAGAAGCCCTGTCTTTCAGTTTTGGCAGCCTTCGCCGCTGATCAGCCTCCCACTTCTTATCATAAGGAAACATGACTCGAAATTCCATCGACTTTAGCTCTTTTGCATGAGAAATAAAGATTCTGGCAAAACTAACATCTCCAGTTCTGCCTCTATAGTTTCTCAGCACTATTTCCTTGAGATGTGTCAGAACACACTTGGTAGATGGATCCCCATTCAACTGATCTCCGGATTCTTTTGCCATGGACTGAAGAAAAAGGAGAAATACTTCAGTTACATATGAATACTCATTATGGATATGTATATTTGTGAATAATCTCAGATAGAAGCTTACTTGAAATAATGACAAATTTAAAAATAAACAAAGGAACAGCCGTTACCGTGAAGTATAGCTTCTCCAAGCAGGGAAAGCATTTGAGGATGTCCAAAACCACGCTTAACTGAAAACCCGTAGCACTGATTGAAAATATCTTCACAGCTTGAAAATATGTTATTGAACTGATGGCAATCATATTCTGGATTAGTGGAAATACAAATGTGATTATTTGAATCTGCAATCATAGGCCAGGAATATAAAGTTGTCTTTAAGAACCAATGAACATTACCTTGAAAACAGATTTCCCAAGCTGAACATCTTCCTTGACGCTTGACATGCTGCCCAACACCATGAGTGTGGGCGCATGGATTAAACGAAGCTTAGTGGGGCCTCCATCAGTATTGAACAGCAACAATTTTACCATTATGGGAGCATCCACAATGATAAGTTCCTCCATCACCGGTTCCCGCGTCTCAATAGACACACCAAGAGTTATAAGGCTAGGTGAGCTTATGCGAACGTTGCGGAATGCCTTGTTATCCACAAGGAACAAGCTCTCAATTGTTGGGCAAGCCGAGAGCAAGGCGTGAAGGGTGTTTTTTGTGTTTGTGAGATGCTGGAGGGTAAGCTTCCTCAGATGAGGAAAGCTCATGTTCTCATCTAGAGTAGATCCTCTGGCAAATGGCAATCGCCATAGCTGGCGTTGCGAAGGTTAGTGAACCTAAGCGCAGAAGGAGGCAGTGGATCTCGAGCAGTCCTCAGCAGATAACAAAAACACAGCTCCTCAATCTTATCAAGCGCAGGCGACTGGAACCAGTTGGCAATGGAGGGGTAGCGATCACCTTGGGCATCCGATACTCGCGGCAGGCACGTGACAGAAAACCGGTGAGCTGGGCCAGGGTGCGACAACAAAATGCTGGTGATAAGTGCCAAGAGGTCATCTCGCCAGCGCCAAGGGTGAAGGTCACGGTCATCAAGATTAAGTGTAGCTGACTACCAGAGTTTGCTCCAACGTTGGGAGAGAGTCTGGGTGCGGATGCCATCATCGGTGGGAAGCATGGAAATGGTTTTTGCCAGGACCTCATCCAGGACCTCGCTGGTGACGTCTCTGTCGCCTACAGCGCAAACGTGCCCCTTCAACCTTTCGCCACAGCGGTGGCACTTTCTAGGGCCCCGTTTTCCAAACGGCGGCATGGCTGGGCTGTAAGTCGATCTATGAACAAACCTTAGGGTGTGAACTTAACTACCGATGGGATCTGGATTTGCGATTCGATTGGGAACCGGGTAACAAGGGGGCCGAGCAGAGAACACACACACTGCACCACGTACGGGAGAACTTTTTACCTCGGATCATTTTGTACTGGTGTTTCCTTGCCTGCGTGCAGTGCCATAACAATGGTTTCGTTGGATGGTTGGACCTAGAAATGGATCCGAAATTTTGGTATGAAATTCGATTTGGAGCTTGCAAAACAAGGTGCAGTAGGGAGGAATTAATACCTGAGCACGGAGAGGAGGAGCGCCAGCGGCATGAGCACGAGAGGTGTCTCTCTCTCTCCGGGGTCCGGACTGGTAAGACTGGTGTGCAGGAGCTCACGCGGGGAAGAACCTCGAGGTGTGTCTCCGGACTGGAAAGACTGGTGTCTTGACGGCGCGGCGGCTGGGATGTGGGTCAGAAATGTCGGGTGGGCAGGTCAGTTTGGTCGGGTCACTCGGGTGAGTATTTATACAGTATGCTTTTCAGTGCAGAACCATCTACGCATCTGTGACATACAGTAGTCGGGCATCCAACGGCTGTGATGTGTTTAACCTTTTCTACCTCACCGATTAAAGTAAATATAATGTTCTTTTTAAGAGAGAAAGTCAGCTGTCGTTTACGTCTTTTTTTATTGTCCTTGAATCGGGAACCAAGATGTTTTTTTTAGGGTACTGCGTACTAAGAGCAAGGTTAATGGATGCACCTGCTTGCCGACGCAGGCGCACCATATCAGCTCGCCCGTAGCCTGTGCCGTATAATGAACCGGCTGTTTCCCGGCTGTAATGGGACCCACGATGCAGAGAAGGAAAAGCAACTAGTCGCCAGCTGAGAGCGGGCGAACGCCGAATCGCCCGCATGGAGAATCTTTGGCTGCTTCTCTCCTCCACCTCAGCTCGTGCAGTGATGAGGCGGGCGTTTCGCCGATTATTATACTTGCTTTAAGATGCTAGACCTTAGGTAGAAGATTGCTCGATTTGAGTAGAACATGTGTCTGAACGTATATTTACAGTGCTAATTAACTGCGCAGAGCGCCTGCCATAGATACAAACGCTCTGTTGCTACAAAAGCGCCTAGAGTCGTGAATAACTGCTACTTGGAGTAATGAACTATGAACTTATTGTTGCTCTTACCCCTAAATGTTTTACATGCATTTATTATGATTCAATTTTCAGAGCTTTATCATGGTACTCTCGAAAGGGTAAAGTGCACAGCGGGTCCCTAAACTTGTCTAGTTATGTCATATAGATCTTTTTACTAAGAAAATGCTGATTTGACATCCTTAAACTTGTTCCCGTGTGTCATTTAGGTCCCTCTATTTATATTAGTATCCCTAAACTTGTTTCGGTGTGTCATTTAGGTACCTCTACTTATATTAGTATCTCTAAACTTATCCGACTGTGCCATTTAAACCCAACTATAGGCTCAATTACGTTGCATGCAATTGTATTGCTATAAAATTAACAAGCAATCTTTTGTTCATATCTCTTTGAACTTTTTCGCTTTTTGCATGTTCATCACAAATATTTGCGTTGTTTTCCTTGGAAGTGTAAGTTTACACGATATGGGGCCTCTGTCTGAGCTGGTGGGGGAGGGGGGGGGGTTGACCTTGACATTCATTCCTCTTTGAAAAGAAACAAAATTCATGGTGCAACTAGCGGTGAGATTAATGTAGGCGAGTACATGTGAAATCTTAAATATGATACATGGTTTCAAAGTGTATCAAAAATCTAATGTATGTTGAACATGGCAAAAAACTAAAAGGTCAACGAAAGAATCATCCTAATCTGTTACCAATACAATTGCACGAAACATATTTCCATCAAATACGAAATGTCAGGTCGGTTTGAGGCTAGTTGGACCTAGATGACACAGTCAAACAAGTTTAGAGATGTCAAAATAAGTAAAGGGATCTAAGTGACGCACTAAAAAAAATTTAGGAATGTCAAATAATCATTTTCTAAATAGATGGATCTAAGTGACACAGTCAGAAAATTTTAGGGACTGGC
Organism: Eragrostis tef; assembly: GCA_000970635.1. Classification (NCBI taxonomy): domain Eukaryota; kingdom Viridiplantae; phylum Streptophyta; class Magnoliopsida; order Poales; family Poaceae; genus Eragrostis; species Eragrostis tef. The sequence continues at coordinate 63,869 of LAPY01002387.1, forward strand.
TGCAACACTTCTAGGGAGTAAGCCATATTGAGAAATCGTTCACGCTAAATTGAACTACAATAGCACGCACTACCTCCTGTCTGGATGAAGCATGTTGCACATATAGAAAGTGTATATATAATTTAGCTGAAAATGATAATAAACTTGGATATGATTTCCACAATCGATGAACTTCATTATTTGATTACATGGCTAATATATGATGTTTGAATATATATCATTCTTGTTTCTTATGTAATGAAAGACATAATTGATAGAATATAATATTCAACTGGGTTGTTAGGGTGCTCCGGCAATTCGGCATGACTATATATTTATGAGGTTTCTATCATAGATAAACTAGAGCCTGAAAGTAGATTTATACAATTTATGCCGTAAATGCACAGTACATTTCCTTTTGTGTGTTTTCCACAAACACCTCCAGATGAACTTTAGTAGTGGATCGTACTAGACTGTTCACGCGGTGTTACTCCATTGGACGCTGGGGTCACATGGTTGACCTATACACCGCAAAAAAAGCTGACCTCTATGTTCATTGTCTTTCTACACTTAACACCATCCAATGTTGTTGCCTCAACTTGGCTCCGGATCTCTCTCTCTCTCTCCTCAACAGCTTCTCCCACTAAAATCCACACCACCCCACTCCCTACCTGCCTCGGGCGATACTTCGCCAGCGGCCGGAGAGTAGAGAGGAGCCGCACCCTGTATTTGTAGTTGTTTTAGCCTCCGGTTTGCTTTTCTTTTGGGCTTCGTCCTGCATGTTGTTCTAGGTGACCGCCGCGCCGTCGTTGTCATGCTTGCTGTTGCTGGCGAGTTTATTGGTGGCGGAGTTGGAAAGGAAATTAGGGGGGGGGGGGGGGGGCACA
>LAPY01002387.1:65699-83815 GCA_000970635.1 Eragrostis tef
GGGGGTGCACATCATCGCCTGACCACATCAGCTCGCCGTGCCGCCCCGGCGCCTCTGCAGTGCTTGTGTGTCAATCCACCTAAGAAATTCATCGCGATGGCGACACCAGTAGGGTGATACAATGAATTTCAAAACAGCAGAGTGGTGATATAAATAGTGTCTCAGGATTATCGAAGTATCAGCATATTGTATCCCAGCGTGGAGCTGAATACGATAAACTAGCATCAATGTTACAAGTTGTAGTTCAACTTCATTAAAAAAATCCTTACTCCATCAACTTACACATACATGTCCTGGAGAGGGGCCCCTCTGATTTGGAGGCCCAGTGCGGTTGCACCTAGCTTGTGCCCCCCTCGAGAACCGGCCTTGTCTCTCGACACTCGCTTGGCTCAGTACTAGACATGAAAATGAATGGGAATGGGCGGGAAAACACCCCCTGCAGGTTCCATATTCTAAACATCAGACGGGAACAAAAATAGGATAGCTGGGAATGGAAACGATAACGGGAATGGTGGGCATCCGAAACCGAACAAAAGCGGACGGAAATATGCCTGGTCGGGAACCAGGAATTTAAGTCGGGAACGTAGCATCCGTCTCGCACCGCCGCGCGATCGTCCCCCATGGGCTCTGCAGCCCCTGAGAGGATGCGTTCCTGAGCACATGCCGGCTCTGCAGCCGCCTGCTCCCAGGCCACCACCAACAACAACGGACCAACCCAATGTGTTCCTTTTCCATCCCGCCCCTCGCACGCGGCAGCTTCTCGTTATTTGGAGCCGGCGCAGCTCGTCCTCAGCGTTCCGCTACAACAACAGGTCCGTCTCTTCCGCGCCGCCAAGGCAGCGCCAGCAGGGCCACCACCAACCCAGAAGGCCAAGGCGCCGCCAAGGCAGCGCCAGCAGGATAAAGTGCTCCACCATGCCACCCCAGAGCACGGCGCACGAGCAGGACTCGTTCGGGGCACCTACCGCTCCGGCCATCTTGTCCGAGGGCCTGTCTTCCTCTTCTTCCTTCTCACGGCTGGGGATGGTGTCGTGAATATATGCGTACCTTGGCTGAGGCAAGCACCTCCAAATGCAGCCGCAAAAGGTTCCACCGGATGGAACACCTCATCCATAGCCATCGCTTCTTCGCCGAGTCGTTGTTAGAATAGGAAGACGTAGCGCTTCCCAAGGGACCTTGCCATGGAAGAGTAGATGTAGCACGTCCTGAGCAGTTGACCAATCCATCGCCGCTATTGTAGTAGTCGTAGTGCTTGTCCATGGCTTCCTTCTGTCTAATTAGATAAAAAAGATCACGGTTTCTCTTCCATACATATCTCAGTGGAATCATGTAATTTGTTTTATCCTGCGTTAGAGGAATGACATACCCTTGACCTTTTCAGTAGCTCTGCCATTCACTGAAAGAATAAAATGTTTTTCATGTGCAACAATGTTCAAAGCCACAACGCCAATGGAATAGCCCGTTTAATTCAAAATAAGTAGTAACAAGACACATAACAAAGCAATTTAATAGCTCGTTTTGCAATCTCATATGTATCTCTCCAGTTTGGTTGAGATTTTGAGCCGAACTACTGGGTGAAATAAGGGATCTTCATGTGGCAACAGGACATTAGAATAGCTCAAAACCCAAATGACACCAGCACAAATCATGGACGATTAAGAAAAATTGTAGCCTGGTCAACGCATGATTTTCACTGTGGCAAACGGTAGCAAAGCTGTAATACACTAGCCCCAGTTGGCAACAAAGATGGAATACTGTAATAGTCCAACCCAAATCATCGACAACAGAGAAAACATTGTCGAGGCTTGTCAAGCTTCTAACAGGACATACTAGATTGGTGCTGATGGAATTTGCAACTGAACACATACATAGTGGGCAAATCCTGTTCACAACAGACCGGGTTCACCGATTTCTAATGGCATAACATTTCTGCCATGACAGATTTATGTGCTTGATGTGTACCGCCGTGTCTAAACAAAGATGATCTTCTTGGAAAATCTAAACAGTATCATGTGAAATTTAAGTAAAATAAAACATGGAACTATACACATACAAATCACTACTGCAAGAGATAATAGGTTACCATTAACTTGCACCAAGTTATAGACCACATTGCTTTACACAGAAAGATGAAGATCAAATGACGTATGAGCAAAATTAATGATAGCCATTCTCTGGAAAAAGTACAGTTTTTTCTTAGAAAAAGGAGATATAGTAGACTAGGAGTCTAATTTCTCACTATAATTTAGTTCCGGAGCAATGTCCCTTATTTCATTGAACAATATCATAACAAGATTATTGTTACTTATCGCTCAACCGGTTGGATATAAAGCTTAACTAGATGAATATATTGGAGGATTCATCAATGCACAGACAAAAGAGTTGAAGCCCAAATGTGCAATGCCAATGAAAAAAACATTGTTGCTAGCCCAAAACGCGACTTCTGGAAAATGTACTGGACAAAGCATAAAGCTACTCACGAGCCACTGATAACCAGTTGTCTCATGACTTCGCCACTGATAATTTATCAGTTGGTCGGAATGTTGCACAAACACATCATATTAAATAACAAAGAAATTAGCACTTAAGTCAGAGTGTCACAAATAAAAATCCTAATAAATGAAGAAATTAAGAAGTCCATGTTATTCAAACTTCTACATACGAAAATAAGTTGCCTTTCTTGCAGCGAAACAATTATTAATGGAATCAAAGGTCATTTGCAACAGAATGACCAAGAAGCAATCAAGTAGAATCCTCTGTTTACAATATAATTGGAAGCTTGAAGCTTCACCAAAAGCTAATCTCATAAAGTTTCAGCTATGAGAACAAATGGTCATGTGTCCAACGAGTACCAAGCTATATAGACCATCATAGCTTGTACATCGGATCAGGGGACTTATGTAGAGTTCCTCAAACGATATCATAATCATCATCATCATCCTTGGAGCGGCACAATGTTTTATTAAAGGGATCATCTGTGTCCAAATCATTGATGTCCCTTATATATACGTACGCACCTGCCATGTCGCTTGCAACGAAATCAAATCTAATACCCTTAGTAGCTCTTGTGCTCAGCCATAGCTTCTCATGTTGAGTAGCAATCCATTTTGTGTCACATTTGTCACAACGGACAAACAACTTGAAAGATTCTAGTACCCTGCCATTTGAGATAAAGAATCTTACGAAGTTCACCTCTGACATATTTCCTCCATAGTTTATGAACTGCACTGTCTTGAGATGTAGATCAAGGCATTCCAGTGAAACATTGCATCGTGCATTCTTGAAGTTCCCTTGAGCGCATGCCTGAGAAACGGATAAACAGAATGGCGACACAGTATCAGTTGATGGTCTACATGTGATAGTGTAGAAGAACAAGAGAATGTAGTTGTTATATGAGGTATGTTAGGAAGAAAATGTCACCACGATGTATAGCTTCTCCAGGCATGGAAACAATTTTAGGTAGTCAATAATGAATTCCAGACTTGGCGCAGTTGCGAGGGCTAATATCTTCACAGTACGCATCACATAACATAGGCTGACAGGTGTCATTTTCTGAAATAAACATTTAAAACGAAAAAAGCTGAATCAAGCAATAGTATATAAACTTATAAAGACAGAAATGATAAGAGCATATGTTTTCCAGCTACCTGAAAAACCATGGTCCCAAGCTGCAATGTGGCAACTCTCTCAGTCAGATAGCCCAATGTCTTTATTTTGGGTGCCTGAATGACTCGAATGATTAGGTCATGATTGCCTAAGGCGAGTGGGATGAGCCTTTCTAGCAGTTGGGCGTGCTCAACAATGACTTCTTGGAGCCTTCCTTCTTCAACGTCCCAGCAGTTTGATATGCCAAGGCTGCGGAGTGTTTCGGAGCAGATACGGAGAAGACGATGGCCCCTGTTCCAGTCCAGCACCAGGGCCTCAAGGACTGGGCATGCTGACAGAACGCCATGTAGTGTGCTTTCGGAGATGTTGACATTGCACAGGGTAAGCTGCTCGAGGTGTGGAAAATTGAGTGCGCAGGAGATCTCCGTAGGAAAATTGAGTACCTTACAGACTGCCTCGATGGTGAGAACTTTCAGGGTAGGCATGAGTCCGAACACAGCTTGTGGAACTGTGGAAGAATGGCCGCAATTATGATGAAACAACAACTCAAACTCCTGGAGGTTTTTGAGCTTGGACGAACGTAGAATGGGATCCACAAGGGGAAAACGGTCACTCATGGAGCGACAGGCGAGGGAGAAGCGACGGACAGGGCCGCGGTGGGTTTGCAGCGTTCTGAAGATGTTAGATACCTGCTCCTCCACCATCATGCCGGAGACTGCGGCCTCAAGGTTGAGAGGCGCTGAGCTCCAGAGGGGCAGCCACCGGCGAGACAGGATCTGGGTGCGGCAGCCGTCCTCGGCGGGGAGGAGGGTGATGATGTCGGGGTGCCTGAATGACTCGAATGACTAGGTCAGGATTTCCTAAGACGAGTGGGATGAGCCTTTCTAGCAGTGGGGCGTGCTCAACAATGACTTCTTGGAGCCTTCCTTCTTCAACGTCCCAGCAGTTTGATATGCCAAGGCTGCGGAGTGTTTCGGAGCAGATACGGAGAAGACGATGGCCCCTGTTCCAGTCCAGCACCAGGGCCTCAAGGACTGGGCATGCTGACAGAACGCCATGTAGTGTGCTTTCGGAGATGTTGACATTGCACAGGGTAAGCTGCTCGAGGTGTGGAAAATTGAGTGCGCAGGAGATCTCCGTAGGAAAATTGAGTACCTTACAGACTGCCTCGATGGTGAGAACTTTCAGGGTAGGCATGAGTCCGAACACAGGTTGTGGAACTGGTGGAGAAGAATGGCCGGAATTATCATGAAACAGTAATTCAAACTCCTGGAGGTTTTTGAGCTTGGGCGAACGTAGAATGGGATCCACGAGGGGAAAACGGTCCCCCATGGAGCGACAGGCGAGGGAGAAGCGACGGACAGGGCCGTGGTGGGTTCGCAGCGTTCTGAAGATGTTAGCTACCTGCTCCTTCACCATCATGCCAGAGACTGCAGCGTCAAGGTTGAGAGGAGCGGCGCCCCACAGAGGACGCCACCGGCGAGAGAGGATCTGGGTTCGGCAGCCGTCGTCAGCGGGGAGGACGGTGATGATGTCGCCGAGGATGGCGTCCGGGAGGCGGCTGATCAGATCGGGCCCTTCACCCCCTTCTTCTCCTCTCGGAGGCAGTTCAGGGCGGCGGGATTCCTCCTCCAGCCTCTTCTTCTTGGCCCTCGTGACCATCGCCACGAGACCCATGACCGGAACCCTGCCTGGGAATGCAAGATTTGCAGATAAACGGTGATCATCAAGAAAACTGCGACTCAATCTCCATCCACGTGAAGAATTTGAGAACAGGAGCAAAGGAAGAGATGGGGCACGAACCGAACCTGGGAAGAAAGATCCGCGAGAAGCCGTTTGCGCGGGCGATGCGGACTCACTCGTTGAACTCCCGGTGTGGGAACCAGACTTCGAAGCTTCGAGGCAGTCCTGCGAGGGGACGAGCGCCGCCGCCGACGGGAGAAGGCGAGACGACGCGAGGAAATGACTGCGGGCCCGGCGGCTCAGGAAAGATGGACCGTTTCTAGGTTTTTGTGTATGCTTTCTGAATTGTTGCTCGCCGTCAGGAAAGAGCATATTCGTTTCTTTTGTTTTTTAGGGAAAAAAGCGTATTCCCCATTCGGTTGCTGCTCCTTTGGCCGGCCACATCCACTACCATGCATCTCCCGCCATGAGCTCGAGAGCGTCTGTAGAGCTTCAGTTCCTCCAACCATGCTTGCTGCTTCAATCACTCCCCACCCTGGCTTGCTGCTTTGGAGCATGGCCTCGTACGGCAAGCTAACCCGGCCGGATCTACGGCGGAATGGGAGGAGGGATCTGGAGATGACACAAGTCGCGGTCGCTGTTGACGTGGCTATCTGAGCTTAACTGGCTACTGCATAAGAAGCCAACGAATGTGGCGAGGCGAGACGAAGCCGCAAGCTCCACTGACAGCAGACATGGCTACCGGATGCCACAGCAAACAAATTGTCGGATGGTGCAGCTGAGGCAGAACAAATGAGCGGTAGACGTACAACTAACAATGTCTCTAGCGCCCGGGATGTGCATCGATGCATACGGCGAGCAGTGCACGGGGTGTCACATGGGAACCACACGGCGCAGAAGATCTCTTGTGGGGGCATTCGGTGTGTTGGAGAATGTGTATGAGCTCCTTTCTTTCCTCTTTAATTTTTTGGCACATACGCAATATATCGATACTCATTTAATATGGATAATACTCCCTAATGGCTGTAGTCTTAGCATGGGTATTTGAAAGGGAGAGTTTACTGGGCGAGCGCATGCACAACACGTTCCGTCAGCGCCACATGTCCCCGACAATCATACAACGCCATCTTCCTTGGCTTCGAACACCACCCTCGCGACTGCGGCGACATCATCGTAACCCCCACCTCGCCGTCCCCAACACTGCCCCACCACCTTAACCAACAGCCGGCGGCGCCGCACCGTGTCGTCCATACCCAGTGCTGCTAAACAACCGACACATTAATTTATCCAGCCGCGCTCCGCACCGCCTACCCTGCCCATCGCTCCCGGCTGCACGCAGCTCCAACGGCGTCCTCACCGCATTGCCGCTCCAAAACCCTCCTCTATGTCCGGCAGTGGTGATGATAAGAACCCCCTACCACCCACAACTCCGGAACTCTACACTGGCGCCACCCACCCATTGATGGGGCTCGCTGTCTTGATGGGGTTGGCAATAAGAGGCCTTGTGCTCTCATTTCGTGTCGTTTGGGCTGAGGCTGCGATCTGACGCCCATTAGAATTTCCGTATTTGCAATCCTAGATTTCTTCACATGTTTCCCAATCCTTATCCTAACGGAAAATTTTATTAGATTGGATTACAAATGGCTCTCAAATGATGATCACCGGTAAAGTCTGGAGCCCATCCAAGCCGATCCGTTGTGGAACTTTTAGTACATACTTTATTTGCATTCAAATGTGAAGCCTTATTCTGACCCCCATAGTCATGATCAGTCTCAATCTGTGTAAGCTCATCCGCGAGCAATTTAACTTCTTCCACACAACAAAGCCAAATATGAGCGGTTTAGAGCTGAGCAAACAATGAGGTAGTCAATCTCTACGTCGATCAGCCGATCCTGCAATTAGAGTACCAGGCAGAGTGCTTTCAAGAAGCTCTCTTTTTTTTCTTTTTCCTTTTTCTTTTTTGCAAGGGATTCAAGAAGCTCTCTGCTTCCTCCGCATTACCACAATCAAATAAAACCCACCAAGCAGAGAATCTACTACCAGATACATAACCGTTACTGACTGCCAACTGTTAGATTTTTTTTTAAAAGAACATGAGAAATATACTTCTATCAGAAAACCATTAGGAAAATACACTCAGTAATAGATCAACAGTAAAATATAAATTTTCTGATGTTATAATGACATAGATATGTTTTTGAAATCGTATAACTTCGTATAATCCCCGACAATCATACAACGCCATCTTCCTTGGCTTCGAACACCACCCTCGCGACTGCGGCGACATCATCGTAACCCCCACCTCGCCGTCCCCAACACTGCCCCACCACCTTAACCAACAGCCGGCGGCGCCGCACCGTGTCGTCCATACCCAGTGCTGCTAAACAACCGACACATTAATTTATCCAGCCGCGCTCCGCACCGCCTACCCTGCCCATCGCTCCCGGCTGCACGCAGCTCCAACGGCGTCCTCACCGCATTGCCGCTCCAAAACCCTCCTCTATGTCCGGCAGTGGTGATGATAAGAACCCCCTACCACCCACAACTCCGGAACTCTACACTGGCGCCACCCACCCATTGATGGGGCTCGCTGTCTTGATGGGGTTGGCAATAAGAGGCCTTGTGCTCTCATTTCGTGTCGTTTGGGCTGAGGCTGCGATCTGACGCCCATTAGAATTTCCGTATTTGCAATCCTAGATTTCTTCACATGTTTCCCAATCCTTATCCTAACGGAAAATTTTATTAGATTGGATTACAAATGGCTCTCAAATGATGATCACCGGTAAAGTCTGGAGCCCATCCAAGCCGATCCGTTGTGGAACTTTTAGTACATACTTTATTTGCATTCAAATGTGAAGCCTTATTCTGACCCCCATAGTCATGATCAGTCTCAATCTGTGTAAGCTCATCCGCGAGCAATTTAACTTCTTCCACACAACAAAGCCAAATATGAGCGGTTTAGAGCTGAGCAAACAATGAGGTAGTCAATCTCTACGTCGATCAGCCGATCCTGCAATTAGAGTACCAGGCAGAGTGCTTTCAAGAAGCTCTCTTTTTTTTCTTTTTCCTTTTTCTTTTTTGCAAGGGATTCAAGAAGCTCTCTGCTTCCTCCGCATTACCACAATCAAATAAAACCCACCAAGCAGAGAATCTACTACCAGATACATAACCGTTACTGACTGCCAACTGTTAGATTTTTTTTTAAAAGAACATGAGAAATATACTTCTATCAGAAAACCATTAGGAAAATACACTCAGTAATAGATCAACAGTAAAATATAAATTTTCTGATGTTATAATGACATAGATATGTTTTTGAAAGGCATTTTTTGATGGGTAGTCGACAATATTTTTTCAGTCAGATTTAGACATCTTCTTCTCACCGGTTTTCATCATTCCTGACACAGTCCTCTGGTCAGAAAATTGTTCACCAGGATAACAATTTTCATTTCTGAAAAACACAGATTTAAAGATACATGATTTGCTTTAAAGTAAGTAGTTGCAAATTTCACATACAAAGGTACCTATCAAATAGAAGATACAATGGAATACACAGTCAGAAATGGTCTCATCTTGCCATTTACGAAGTCATAACTGAGAGCTGTATGTGCGAGATGCTTGAAGCAATAGCTTCCGAAGTAGAAGTTGTAATTTAGATGGCCGAGTGATAAGTCTTCCTAAGGGTGGGGAGGTGGGGGGTGTTGCAACGATAACTACAGTTTCAGTGAAGCACCCAGCTGTCCTCGAGACAGTGCATCTTAGCAGAATGGTACAGAGACATCGAATAATGAGTTCGAGGGGTATGGGATACCGAATTGCAGGCAGTCCGGGTAGGTACAAATGCAGAAAGACCGTGGAACGATGATGACTGTTGTAAAGCTTCAACTCCTGGTACTAATCGATTCAGACAGATACAAGGAAGAAGTAATCAAATATTGGAAATGTGACCATAGGGCCCAGTGCCTGCGTCACATGTGTCTACATGCTCAATCCCAACAAAAAAGGCAACCTTTGCCAGAACGAAGTGTCATTCTAATGCTTGTGATTCAATACCAACATGATCGAGATGCAAGCATGCGGATTCTATGCTTGTGATATCCGAATTATCCGAACTGAGGCCGTAGTGTTATTTATGTTTGGTTTGACAGGCAGATTTCTCCACTGGTGTTCAGTCGTTCAACATGTTGATTTTATGTCCCATCAATCAAAAACATATATATATATATATATATATATTGCTGCTGACAGAATAGAAGCAACTTTTAATTTCTATCAAGCCTTCGCATCGATACGATTTTGCCGGTCTCCTAGATATCTGAATGCGGGAAATATATTTTTTCGATTGATGGAACATTAATCAACATATTAAATGACTAAACACCACAGTGGAGAAATCTTCCTGTCAAACCCACACTGCGGCCTCAATTCTGAAACGAAAGGCAAACACAATTCCAAATTTTGTTTGCTGCAGTAAACTATCCAAGAGCTCCTAAAGATTATACCAAGCGTACCAGCATTCCAAATAACACGAGTATCTCCATAGTAGTAATAGTCCTCTTCCCCTAGCAACATCAGTACGCCATGGACACCTGCAAGTACAATATTCTGATCAGAATTTACTACAAGTAGCGTAGAGCAAAAATCGACCACAAGATACTGTAATATTCTGTGTTTTGATGAAACTAATGAAACATTCCATGGCATGCCCTGTTAGATATTTCTTTCCTCTTGTGGACATTTTTATTTTTACAAGGTATGTCTAAATCTAAAATACCTGCGAGTAAAACATAATTAATGATGTCAGATAACTATGTCAGGGCAGAGACGAACAAGGTTGGGTACTTTCTGGGGCAATTGTGTTCTTACTCTCTCTCTCTCTCTATGAATTCTAGTTGTGATTTTACCCTAACTTTTTTAACTTTGTGATTCAGAGTGAGGGTAAGAACACAATTTTCCCTTACTTTATTGTGTTTAATAATCAAATGTACTGCAGCTAATATCAGAGTTTGACAAGGAAATTGAATGATCACAAAATAAGTAAGCACTAAAGAACTTGATCCATCCATGAAAGTTTCAATGATCCCCGTGCATTTCAAAAGTAAAACAGCTATGCATCGGTACAAAAGAAAATTTGTTGTTACCCCGGTCCTGATTAGAACTTGAGCTTTTTATTCCAGCTGCTACCTAGTGACTACTGTTATGATGCTTGCCGACCAAATTAAGAGTGAGTATTACATTTTTTCCCAGAAGTAGCCCATATACCATAAATATTGTTAGTAAATATGAATTTTGTAAGTAATACTGACCATATCTGACATGGAAATTACATCAAACACTTGATAAGAATCCGTCTAGCATTTTCACATGTTGCTGCAGTAAGAGTGCCATGCTACATGAACTCACCACTGAACTCACCACACATATCCTATTATGCATCCGAAAATTCAGAAATAAATAACAGGTACGACAGCAAGAAATCAACATGTTAATAAACTTTCGGAAAATACCAAGTCAAGCCTTTTATTTATTTAGAAAATACCATATCCTATATTCGGAAAATTTACATTCCCATCAGCCAAAACATCATGCCAGACGAAACACCAGTTGAACCTTTCATGTTCTAATGGAGCAGCGAGGAGAAAAAAACATAAGACAGCAAAATAGCCCCGAAAAAAAGAATGCAAAGTAGAAAGGGTTTCACCATTGTCTGATTTTATCCAGCTCGTCCGGATTAAGGACCTGCATGGGAGACGAGTCAGTCAGCAATCTTCTCATCAACTAATTAAAATGCTATCGACCTCATACTCCATTATATTTTGGATGCACAAGAAATTGGTTTTACTGTATAACATAAGTAAGTGAAAGTTTGGTTACTTAATATCGCAAGTTATGACCAACTAAAACAAAAAATACCACTTGATTGAAATTCTAAGAATCCTCGTATCATGTGACCATTTCTAGATGCATCTTCTCTGTCAATATAGTTTGTGTAACAAATATCTTTTTTTTTAAATATGATCTCAGCCATGGACAAAGAAAAAGAAAAGCGGACAAAAAGATAGCAACATAGGAGAGTGGATTGAGGGGTTAAGCTTTCGCGATTGACTAAGGAAGAGATGACAAAAGCAATTCAGTTATGGACTAAAGCAAAGTCACACACAGCCAAAAGATATCTTCATATAATTCACTTTTCGTTCACCAGACAAAAATTATTCTGTCCATGTAGTTATTCCTGACTGCCAAAATGAATATTACTGACCGTTTTCTACATCAGCAGCCAGCTGATGAGGGTACTATACAAACCGTCAGGAATGATTTCGTGTCTTTTCCTGACACAGCAGTGTCCTGTCGGCTCGGTACCTTTCCTGATAGTATTTCATGTTTTCCTGAGCCTGTCAACTATATTTGGTTTTTTGGTAGTATAGAACCTCATTTACAACTCAGATTTATCACTTGGCCAATTTCTAATACAAATCCAAAAGGTTACCGAGGACATGGACCTGACAAGAAAGTATGTCCAGTGCAATGTTTGATTGGAGAGAGGAATCCCCACATTTCCTCAAACCAACACGACAATATGCATGAACATGAGCAATAGCCAATACTACAATCTGTACAATAAACATCTAAACTTGCCAAAACAAATATGTACCAATAAAACAATGAAACATGTATCAACCTGACTGACCAGATCAGGCATCAATCCAGTCTTATCCCAACTGAGACAAGGTTTAGATTGGGCTCCTTCACCCGCCACAAATAGAAAAGATGCCTGTACAAGGAGAGAAGAATTGGGTTCCCAAAAAGAAAGGTTACAATGCTAGGGAAGCTTGCGCATCCCCCAGGGGTCTTCGACCTCAGGAAATGACAGGGATCTCTGCAGGGTTTTGCGTTCCCAAATGGGCTTTGTCTAGTGGAGTAGTTCTTCAACTTTTGGTTCTTGAAAGCATACTTATTTAATAAAGAGTTATATTATCACTCTAATTTTTTTCATCTGTTATTGATAATAGACAATAAAAGTATAGTATATTTGTTTGTTCTACTTCCTTCAAGAAGTCAACAAAACATTCTTTACAGTTAGAAAAATGAATGATTATACTTATGCTTACACCCCTAATTTTACTGCTTCAGCCTAATTAAATGAAATGTATCAGTCATCAGGAGTCAACTAACTTAGCTGACCAACAATTCATGTCTGCACCCTGGTTCTAGTTATTCTTTTTTTTTCCTGGACGGTTCTAATGATTTTTTAGGCGACAGTATATTATGCATACTACGTCTGTTCGTGATTTCTTGTCGTTCGGACCACACAAATGAACTAGGAAACAACTAACCAATGCTATTTGGACGATATGAATTCAAAAACGGTGGGAGTATCAATTAAAGGAAATCTGAACACACCACTTGACCAAAAGAATTATTTAAGACAAAAAAAGACATAAAATCAACCTTAAATTTATCTTTTCTTTCTGCCCTATGACAAGAATATAATGGACTTGTTGAACATATTGACTTGACAGTGCCATCAGTACAGCACCATGCGGAGGAACACTGAAGTAGAACCATCGACTCCAGGCATGACAAATTGTAATGTTTTTCCTCAGTTGTGATATTGGGATACTCTATTCTTAGTGGTAAATAAATATGCCGACAAAATTTGTAAATACCATTTCACGGACACAAATTTTTATATTCCTGGGAGATAAAAAAAGGGGGGATCTGAACAGAACAGCTGTAAGAAACGAACATTACAAAATGAAGGATGTATGTGAGAATGACAAACAGATGAAAAACGAATAGTAACCAAGTACCCAGAATATTCTAAGAAACATAATTGAACGGATACACTAAAAGTGAGAAAAATTACACAAACTATACAGCTCCATGCATTGATAGGTGATCATATTTCTGTCGGTCAACCATAAAAGCGTCACAAAAAATATGGTCCTGACCACAGGTTATCAAATATATAGACAGTACTTTACTTTGGTTGCCGAACCATTCTTGGAAATGAAGAAAGATAGTTGATGAATGATACATTGATATTCACAATGTCTCAGTGAATGATCTATTAAATAATTTGATATTTTAGAGTGCTTCCTAGAGTACTAGGCATCCATTTAACTTCCAGAAGCATCGCTTAGACTTCATACTTAAAACATTTCTTGACGTAGAGGATTTTTGGATAATTTCTATTAGTACATGATTTTTCCTTGTCTCATTGTTGTAACATTTTACATTTGTTTTATAAGCAACTCGTCTCAGTCCATTATCAAGTATAATAAGTAAATAGCATCATAATTAATATAATTACTCTGAAATCCTCCATTGTATTCTCATTGATCAGGGGCACCGAAATCCTCTCCTAAACACCATACCATATATTCTTTCAAAACAATTGATAGGAGAAACTTTCTTTGTTCAGCTCTAACATGTAATAAATCCCCTGCTACACGTTTGCTTAAAAGAAAACTGAAGCAAGTTATTTGTTGATTAAAGTAGTTTATCTGACAAACAACAAATAACTTGTTTACTTGAGACAGGAGCACATGTCACTTGGTGAATCACCTTATTGCTCTGCTAACATTTACATGAACCAGAGTACACGGACCGAAGTGTCAACACATCCTGGTCTCACATGTACACGGACTCAATGAGCAATAGTAATATCTCAAAAGGATCATGATTAGATAAATCATATGTGAGGTGCCTGTCACCATAATGCTTGAAGAAGGTACCAGGCACAAACTTGAACCGAGCAATTTGAGATGCCCTGTCTTTCAGTTTTGGCAGCCTTCGCCACTCTTTAAGCTCCCATTTCTTATCATATGGAAACGGGACTCGAAATTCCATCGACTCTAGCTCTTTTGCATGAGAAATAAAGAATCTGGCAAAACTAACATCTTCAGTTCTGCCTCTATAGTTTCTCAGCACTATTTCCTTGAGATGTGTCAGAACATATTCGATAGATGGATCCCCATTCAACTGATCTCCGGATTCTTTCATCATGGACTGAAGAAAAGGAAAATCAACGAGTTACATATGAATACTAATCATTATGGATATATATGAACGTAATCTCATATAGAAGCTTACTGGAAATAATGACAAATTTCAAAATAATCAAGGGAACAGCTATTACAGTGAAGTATAGCTTCTCCAAGAAGGGAAAAAGCATTTGAGGATGTCAATAACCACGCTCAACTGAAAACCCACAGCACTGATTGAAAATATCTTCACAGCTTGCAAAAATGTTACTGAACTGATGGCTGTCAGTGGATTAGTGGAAACATAAATATGATTATTAGAATCTGCAAAACTTCACTGGGGCCACGAGTATAAAATTTAGCTTTAAGAATCAATGATCATTACCTTGAAAACTGACTTCCCAAGCTGGACATGTTCCATAGCACTTGACAGGGTGCCGAATACAATGAGTTTGGGTGCATGGATTAAACGAAGATTAAACGAATACAATTCAGTTCTGCCTCCATCAGTATTGAACAGCAGCAATTTTTCCATAACAGGAGCATCCGCAATGATAAGTTCCTCCATCACCCGTTCCGGCGTCTCAATCGATACACCAAGAGTTATAAGGCTTGGTGAGCTTATGCGAACGTTGCGGAAGGCCTTGTTATCCACAAGCAACAAGCTCTTGATTGTTGGGCAAGCCGAGAGCAAAGCGTGAAGGGTGTTTTCTGTGTTTGTGAGATGCTGGAGGGTGAGCTTCCTCAGATGAGGAAAGCTGATGCCCTCATCCAGATCCTCTGGCAAATGGTAATTGCCATAGCTGGCAACGTGAAGGTTAGTGAACCTAAGTGCAGAAGGGGGCAGTGGATCTCGAGCAGTCCTCAGCAGATAACGGAAACTTATTTCCTCAATCTTATCAAGCACCGGCGAATGGAACCAGTTGTCAAAGTAGGGGTAGCGATCCGAGTTACATATGAATACTAATCATTATGGATATATATGAACGTAATCTCATATAGAAGCTTACTGGAAATAATGACAAATTTGAAAATAATCAAAGAAACAGCTATTACCGTGAACTATAGCTTCTCCAAGAAGGGAAAGCATTTTAGGATGTCCATAACCACGCTCAACTGAAAACCTGTAGCACTGATTGAAAATAACTTCACAGCTTGCAAAAATGTTATCGAACTGATTGCAGTGATGTTCTGGATCTGTAGAAACACAAATGTGATTATTTGAACCTCCAAAACTTCATAGGCCAGGAATATAAATTTAGCTTTAAGAACCAATGATCATTACCATGAAAACTGACTTCCCAAGCTGGAGATGTTCATAGAATTTGACAGGGTGCCCAACACCATCAGCTTGGGCGCATGGATTAAACGAAGCTTAGTGGGGCCTCAATTAGTATTGAACAGCTGCAATTTTTCAAAAATGGGAGCATCCACAATGATAATTTCCTCCATCACCCGTTCCCGCGTCTCAATCGATACACCAAGAGTTATAAGGCTCGGTGAAATTATGAGAACGTTGTAGAAGACATTGTTATCCACAAGCAACAAGCTCTCAATTGTTGAGCAAGCCGAGAGCAAGGCGTGAAGGGTGTTTTCTGTGTTTGTGAGATGCTGGAACGTGAGCTGCCTCAGATGAGGAGAGCTGATGCCCTCATTGAGAGGCTCTGGCAAATGGCAATTGCCATGGCTGGCGATGCGAAGGTTAGTGAACCTAAGTGCAGACGGGGGCAGTGGATCTCGAGCAGTCCTCCGCAGATAACGAAAATACAATTCCTCAATCTTATCAAGTGCAGGCAACTGGAACCAATTGGCAATGGAGGGGTAGCGATCACCTTGGGCATCCGATATGGTAGGCACCTGACAGAAATCCGGCGAGCTGGGCCAGGGTGGGACAACAAAATGCTGGTGATAAGTGCCACAAAGTGATCTCCCCAGCGCCAAGGATGAAGATCACGGTCATCGAGATTAAGTGTAGCTGACATGATGTGGACGCGTGTGGGTTTTGCAGCGGATCTTTCGGTAAGATAGGGGGGATAACTTCGATTTGGATTGGAGAGACGTTCACGGCCCGACTACAACCAGCAAGGATGCGCCTTAGCGACCGATACACCAACTTTAGTGGTTGTTCACGATCTTGTGGAGCACGATCAACCAAACCACTAGGTTAATTCCTGCAAGCAATCGAACAACAAGATAAAAAAGTCACTCAATAACCAAGGTGGGGTTCCAAATCATATAGAACGGGTGGTCTAGTCGACACACGCGACTACAAAGAAGTAGCAATGGCTAAACTTACAATCAATGAAAACCTAACTATAAAGTGGCGGCTATGGGGGTGTATGAGAGGTGTAGAGGACGACCAGGACGTGGTGTAGGTCGTGCCTCAACCCTAGGACACGCCCCTATTGGGCTCAACTTGATACACGGCCCATCAGACCGAAACTGGACAGAAAAAGGTCTCTCGAATAAAACTCCCAAAAGATATGTATTTGAGACCAGATCCGTTGGAAAGTAGACTTCCTAAGCTTTCCATGAAGTCCAAGATCACGCCAATCGGAGTCCGTATGAAGTCATGACGGCCGTCTCAATTTAGCGTTGTTCTGCAGTCCGAATCCAACTTTCCAAAACGTGTTGGATTTGCTCTCTTTCTTTCCATGGGCCAGAGCTGACGTGATGGCCTGGTGAGGGACGTTGAGGATACTTTTATTTGGTCCCCAATCAACTTCTTTGGTCCTCCATGCTTTCCATGTGTGCCGGCACTTTTCATGATCCATGTAAACAATTCTGAAAATGAAATATAACACACATCATGGCGCAACATCGATTCATCATATGTAACAAATATAACAAAGAAATAGGATTGATTCACCTTTTGTTCAAAAGCCATTAAAATGGTCGTATCTGAGCCGGTGATGTCCTCATCATGACTGCCAGAGTTTGCTCCAACGTAGGGAGAGAGTCTGGGCGCGGACGCCATCATCAGTGGGGAGCATGGAAATGATTTTTGCCAGGACCTCACCTGGGACCTCGCTGGTGAGGTCTCTGTCGCCTACAGGGCAAACGTGCCCCTTCAACCTTTTCCCACAATGGTGGCACTTTCTGGGGCGCCGTTTCTTTCCAAACGGCGGCATGGTTGGGCTGTAAGTCGATCTATGAACAACCCTAGGCTATGACCTTGACTACCGATGGGATCTGGATTTGCGATTCGATTGGGGACTGGCACTACGGGAAACGGCATCTTTGTCGGGTGTAAAATTATATGCCGAGAGCTAAACGTCAGGCACACGGCAAATAAATTATTTGCCGAGAGCCATTCTCGGCAAAAATACGGCTCTCGGCTTAACAATGCATGCCGAGAGTTAGCTCTCGGCACAAAAAAACACACCGCAACAAAAACTCTCAGCACAACAAACGACGCAACTCTCGGCAAAAAAAAAACTCTCGGCAAAAGTGGACGGCCGACCCAAATTTTAAACGGCGTCAGGAAGGGTGGGCCCGGTTCGTCTTTTGCCGAGAGTTTTCTCGAAGGCTCTCGGCACATAAATATTGTTATGCCGAATGTTTCTGCGCAGGCTCTCGGCAAAAACTGCACTAGGCAAACATTATTTATATTTGCCGAGAGCCGCTCTCGGCAAAGGAAGGTTTGCCGTGAGCCACTCTCGGCAACATTATTTCCATCTAATTTTTTCAGGCACTAAATTAGCTCAAATCAAAAAAATTTAAATTACAAAGTTGTGTAAAATCTCGAGATTTATGCTTTCTATTTTGGTATTTTCTTAATTTGACAACTGGGCGGTAAAATGGTTCACAAACTCAATAGGTTCCGTTAAGTTTCTAGAA
>LAPY01002388.1:43366-66211 GCA_000970635.1 Eragrostis tef
GATGACTGTAGCAATGTATCTATTGGAAATCCAGGAAGACCTCGAGGGGTTTGACCGCAAAAGACACCTCGCCACGCGTCGCCCCTGCGACGGTCGGATGCGTCGGGATCGGACAGCGTAGGAACCAACGACGACGTGGCACGCGCTAGGGGGGCCGATTGCGATGCAACATTTCTGTTCTTTGATGCCTCATATATGTCATTGGCAGCACCAATGTTTAGCAGTTTAAAGACGAGGAATTTTTGGGTCTGACAATACTTTGTAAGTTGATGAAGTTGCTCCCTTGCCGAATTTTAGTTCTGCTAAGGCCCTGTGGATCTTTAGCCGGCTAATTTTAATTAACTAAAATATTAGTCAGCTAATTTTTTAGTCAACTAATTTTAGTAAGTACTTGTTTGGATCTCTGACTAATGTCTTTGTCTTTTGTACTTTTCTTGCCATTTTTATATGTTTAATCGATTTTAGTACTTTGAGATGACTAGAGGCTAAAAGTTTAGAAAGAGGTGGGCTAAAAGTTTAGAAGATTTTAGAAGGTCGTGTTTGGATGCAAAGTGACTAAAATTAGTCATCTAAAATTTTAAGAGGTGGATCTAAAAAGGGCCTAAAATTGTCCTGGGTTGCTTTACGATTCACTTTTATTGCATCAAATATGGCAATTTTTCATAGGTTTTTGTTGTGCGCTCAGTCGACTTGTCCAGGTGTGTATGCATTGTGGATTCATTTGCAGGCTATCTATTGCTCTCCGCGGTATCTTTTGTCCCTATGTTTAAGGATGTATTTTTCATTTGGTTGCAGTAAAACATAAAAGCAGTAATAACTGAACTTCTGCATATCAACATGAAAAATTTGCAAAAAAAAAGAAGCATATCAATATTAAAAGTGGTGGGTGTGGATCTGTGTCAATTAGAAAATGCACACCTCTCGATGCATGAAAATTTTCACTGAAATTATGGATTGATAGTTTATGTCATTGTCTATCATCATGCAAAAATTGGTGTACTAAAACGTTTTACCAAATGCAACAAAAAAAGAAACCACGATATAAATAGTACCGAGTTGTGGATCCAAGATGCGTAGTCAGAATATGCAACTATTCTCATGTTGAATTCCTTTTGCGTCACAACTTTTGCACGATTATAGATGATGACATGTCCTAACCATCAAAATTTCGTTGGATTTTTTCATGTTTAAAAGTACATCTTTTATTGATAACATAATAACACCTAAAGGAGCGATAACAACTCACAATTTTCTTAACATTTAAGGATGAGCTTGATGATAAATTTATGTTATTTAAGTTCATTTGCATCGCACACATGATTCTTTGACAAATTTTGAAAAAAAAATCACGACTTCAGAACCCAAAACCCCAAACCTACACTCTATTTAAAACGATTTAGGCTCTATTTGGTTGCCCAAATGTCCGTAGCATGAGCCGGGTTCTATCGAGTTATTTGGTTCATTGATTGTATATATGTTCAACCTGAAACGAGTTAGTGTTTGAATATTACATAACACAAACTGAAAGCGAATTGTTAACATGATGCAATTTTGATCTGCATCGTTTCGAAGTCCACCGGTTCGTTTGTGCCCGCTCTCCCTCCAAAACTTCAAAAACCGGTTATCCTTATCCAAAACCTCTCACTCCGCTAAACCCCGGCCACGATGGCCACCCCCTCCACCTCCGCCCCCGCCCATGCTTCCTCCGCCTTCCCCCTCGCCACCGCCGCCGGCGTGCGCTTCCCCCGTGCCTCCGCTTCCACCTCACGCACATGCGCCTCCGCTATCGCGGAGCGGAGGCGCACGCGGCGACGCCGGCAGCCCGAGGGCGGGGGCGCTGGCGGAGACCGCTCGGCGGCCGCTGGAGCGGTGGAGAAGGGGCTGCGCTTGGCCTTTCTCGAGCAGCTCGCTGAGCGCGCCCGGGCCGCCGACGCCGCGGGCGTCACGGACACCATCTACGACATGGTCGCCGCGGGCCTCTCCCCCGGGCCGCGTTCCTTCCACGGCCTCGTCGCGGCGCACGTCCTTGCCGGCGATGCCGAGGGCGCGGTAAGTGGTTACCGCTGTTAACTTGATTTCTTACTGGCTTACCGTACGCGAAGGGTAACCCACTAACCCGCATGAGCTGTTTGACGAAATGCTCGTTCCCCGTTGAGTGTCTATGTTATGCAACGTGGGATAAGATACTTTAGTCAGCTTTTGGTTGGTGAAATGTTCAAACTGAAGTGGAGAGGTGGTACTTGGTTGAAATATTTTTCCGTATTGCAATTTGTAGTTTGGTCTGGCTTTGATGTACAACCAATTGAAGGAAGGGCATATGATCGTCTGTATGCAAGGATTTATTGTTCCCATCTTACGACATAATGACGCTAAATAGATGCCTGTCTTATTAACATCATGCAGTGACTTATTAGAGTATGATGCTGGTTGACCAACACTGGATGCGGGTTTGTTTGCGTGTAAACTTAGATTATAAGCTTTGATGGATGAAATCCCACAAGTCACTATCACTGTGGTTAGCTTCCTCTGGTGCCTTTAGATTGAGCAGACACTTATAAATAAGTATATTCTTTGGTTCTTAATAATAGGTTTAGTTGCAGCTACACTTTACACATCTTAGTAGAGTACATAGGAGATGCCTAATTATCTGCGCAGAACTTTCTTCCATTTAATTAATATTTTTTAATTTTGAAAGTAAACACGGACATTTTTAATAATGAGTTAGAGTTACAACCTGCCAGATTTCTAAATGCAGATGCAATCTCTTAGGAGGGAACTAAGTTCTGGCGTGCGCCCTTTACATGAAACTTTTGTGGCTCTGGTCCGTGTTTTTGCCAAGAAGGGTCTTTCCACTAGGGCCATGGAGATTCTTGCTGCTATGGAGAAATATAAGTATGATATTCGCAAGGCTTGGCTAATTCTTGTAGGTATGGAAATTGACTTGTGTTGCATATCCAATTTATTGGAAAGATTATATCAGCTTTCGTTATCTGAAACAGAGGAACTAGTCAAGAATCATTACCTGGCGGACGCCAATACCGTATTTCTGAAAGGGGCAAAAGGTGGCTTACGAGGAACTGATGAAATTTACGATCTTCTCATTGAGGAAGATTGCAAAGCCGGAGATCACTCCAACGCTCTGACAGTTGCATACCAAATGGAGGCTTCTGGAAGAATGGCGACTACATTCCATTTTAATTGCCTCCTCAGTGTGCAGGTGAGACTGCAAACTTGATGTGCATATCCACATATTTGGGATAACTGTGGTTTAGTAGTATTTTTCTTTCTGCCTTTGTATTTTTGGTATACCTAGTCAGGGAATGCAGTAATTATTCTCTTTATACAGTGATATACCTTGGGGATTCAACATATAGATGCCAATTATTTTATCAATAACCAACACTGATTGTTAGTTTTGTATAGCTAGTTTCTAGGCCTCAAGGGTTTTGTGTTGAACTGCTAGGAAGTGCAACATTGTGCTGTATTCATCTTTTTATTTTCATGTATGTTTAGTGCTGGACTTAGACTACCTCGATGTCACACAATTATAGCTGAATTATTTTTGCATTTTCGTGTTTAACTGCATGTCATGGTCTTCGAAAGCACGATCTGCAGTTTTTCTCGACCGGAGAAGGTTGAGCTTCTCTATCAAAAGAAAGCCGTGGGGGTGGTCATACCCCCACCGGTCGAGTGTTTTTTTTTTTTTTTACATGGTGCATCGCTGTAACCACCTGTTCTGTTTTACTTGAATCTGCTTGGTTCAATTTTGAACTAACCAGTGTCAAATATAACAGAGTGGAGGGAGAATGTATAGCTGTGTCATATTAGACTAAGTGAGCAATACACTGTAGTTGGAAAGTCTCTAGATAACACTCATTACACCGCTAGCAATGGTGCCATCTCTAATAACCTAACTCTGCTGACATTATCTGGTCATAAACCCGTTCTTTCATTCATCAAGGGGTCGGTCACTTTTCCGGGCCGGGACTACTACCATTGAACATTTGAAGTAGGAAATCTTAAGATAAGAAACACTTTAGACAAGATACGATGAGATGCAGAACCTTAGAGATATAGTTTGTTGCATTAGCATTAAGGTTTATCGTTAGAAATATAATTATAATAGTAGTATGGTACTTCTTTTGAGTATAAGCTTATTTGATTCAGGCTACTTGTGGAATTCCTGAAATTGCTTTCGCGACATTTGAAAACATGGAGTATGGAGGTGAAGGTATGGCCATCGTCTAGCCCAATTTATGCTGCGTTTTTCTTCCAACCATTTATCAATGTGGCTTAGTTTCATAACAAGATAATGAGTTCCCATTATCTTTTCTTTTTCTAGGAATTTCCCATTATCTTTTATCTGCCAATTTGCTTTGATAGACATGGTTTTTTCTGTGCCAAGTTGCTTTGATACTAAGTTCTTGCATGTATAGAGACCCAACTGTGTGTGAATGTGGGTATTGTATTATTATATTCATCGAATAGGTATTATGTTTTGATTTGATAGATAGTGCGTTTTGATATGACCTTATATGTTCAGCCATTGTTCGGTCGTCTTAATGTCTACACTTGCCCATTATTTGTGGCATGGTATTTCAGCGTCTAATTACTTGTGTACTTGAAACTAGCTGTTGTTTCAGAAACTATTTTGTAATGAAGCATTAAACGCCACACCTTCATATTTTGCAGACATAATGAAACTAAACCAGCAAATTTTCTCTTATAGTGCTTGGCCTTGATTTTTTAAAATATCTTATGTTGGGGTAAAAGTTTGTTTCTTTGATGCTTTAGCTCTATTTTTTTTTCTAGTGACATTGCCCTATGCTTTCACAATATTTTGATGTTGTCTGAATATAGGATCACGAACTTCATGCTTTTTTTTTTTAAACCATACATGGGATACTGATTTCTCCTCTTTCTAGATTATATGAAACCTGATACAGAGTCTTATAATTGGGTTATTCAGGCATTTACTAGAGCAACATCATATGACAGGTACTTTTTCTTTGCCATATTTGTTTTGTTTGATCTGTTCCCCTTTAAGCGAGCAATCTGGTCAGCACAATCATGTGTTCATATCTGTTTGTTGGAACTAAATCTGATCACTTGCTCCCAATGAATGATGTAAAAGGAACACCTGATAATTGTGGCCCAATGACACGTTCAGGCAAAACTATCAATTTACAATGGTACTCCCGGACCTCTTTAATATGATAGAACAGTGGGTTGGACCATGCCGACTATAATGTTTATAAGCATATAAAAGGGAAAGTACAGAGGCTAAAGAGGAACAAGGAAAACAGAGCCTAGATACCAACTAGGTAACACAGCCACCATGAGGGTGAAGCTCTAACTTGAAGCTGCTCTAAACCTGCAAATAGAAGTATCCTCTGTCTAACGTTTTTAGTAGAAACCTTGCAGTTGTTCCGTTGGAACTAAATATTCCAACAACTATTACAGATAGGATATACTAATTATCCCAATGAGCCAAAGAAATCACTTTTGTTTCCTAAAAATATTCCTTTGATAATTTCATTCCAAACTCAAATTACCTTGTCAATGACTAGATACTGTCATGATGCATGTTACGAAAACTGGAGATCTGAGAGTGTATCCTACATTTTTGCTGTATGATCTTTGCATCTTTTGCTAATATAATAATGGGTCCTCTTCTTTTTCTTTGGTGAAAATGATAAATATGTTACATATCTGCCCTTTATCCAGTTCTTCAAATGATATTGACTATTACGAGCACTACTTTTTTCTCCATTAAATGTATTATTTGATATGTTTGGTCTTCAGGGCAGCGGATGTGGCAGAACTACTTGGGATGATGGTGGAAGATCACAAACGTATTCAGCCTAATGCAAGGACTTACGCGTAAGAACATGACCTGCTAGCATATACCAATGGTCATTATTTGAGCCTCTTGTTCGGAAGCACATATGCTGTGTGCACAGCTGCACATCTATTTTTCAGAAGAATAATTTTTTTTTGAAAAGTTACTAATGATCCATTATTGTTTTCAGCTTGTTAGTGGAGTGCTTTACAAAGTATTGTATGGTTAATGAATCAATCAGGCATTTTCGTGCATTGAGGAGAATCCCTGGAGGAACAAAAGTTCTTTACAATGAAGGAAATTGTGGTGATCCACTTTCTCTCTATCTACGATCGTTGTGTCTTGACGGTGAGCTTTACTCTTCTCATCTTCTGTACGTCAGTTAAAAGGAGTGGCATAATTACTATTTTTATCTGTTTATTTGTTTACGAATTATGATCTCCTGCTGGACAATGTTTCACTTTACACGACGACGGAGCAACTGGCTGATGCATTTTTGTTTGCTTGATATAAACAAAGATTTATTGTTTTTCCTTACTTTCCTGACTATTGTATTATGAAATTATTATCTGGATGTTCTGAAGGTTCCATGTTACAAGAAATACAGCATAACCAGATATCACAGCAGTTCATTCCTCTGGATTCTTTGCTCACCATATTGAATATCTGTCTTGTATACGTTTAGGAGCTTTGTATTCTCGTGAACTTTTAGTACTTTCCTGAGCAGGTAACTTATTTTTATAACCAGGAAGGCCTATTGAGTTGCTTGAGGCATTAGAAGCAATGGCTAATGATAACCAGACCATTGCACCTAGAGCAATGATCTTAAACAGAAAATACCGCACATTGGTGAGCTCCTGGATAGAACCATTACAAGAAGAAGCTGATGTTGGTTTCGAAATTGATTATGTTACCAGGTATGTTTTAGGTTGTCACATTCTATTTTTTTTTCACTCTGTAAGAATATTTCTTCTTAATGGTTTGGTGAAAAAGATCATTTTTTTAAGGTGAACAAGTGCCAAATTTCTCCCTGGCCTTTCATTGTTTCCCTGTTTTTCACCACTTCTTCCTCCATTTCCTTCCGCATGTTGCTACTTACAATACCTATCATGCCGTCACTACTTGTAAATTCTCCCCCATACTAAATATTAAAAGAGTGCATGTGTCCCATACATGACATGGCGCAAGAGTTCTCTTGGATGTAAACGCATATTCAGGGTGCTAATGATTATGCATACAATCTGCCTGAAGAAGAGTTTGATGAAAATTTGTTACTGTTAATGCTGATGATTTCATATCATTCAAACTATTTGGAGAGACATGAATTACTGATACTTGCACACTTTGTTTTTTTTTTCACAGTATACTTGGTATTTTTTAAAACTCATGTGGGCTTTGTTGTTAAAATCTTTCCATTGCAGGTATATTGAAGAAGGAGGTCTTACAGGAGAGCGCAAACGTTGGGTGCCTCGCAGAGGTAAAACTCCTTTGGATCCAGATGAATTTGGATTTGCCTATTCAAATCCAATAGAGACATCTTTTAAACAGCGATGCTTTGAGGAGTTGAAGTTATATCATCGAAGACTCCTAATTACTTTGAGGAATGAAGGCCCTGGTATTTTGGGTGATGTATCTGAAGACGATGTACGCAGAGTTGTTGAAAGACTAAAAAAGTTAGTTGTAGGACCAAAGAAGAATGTTGTCAAGCCCAAGGCAGCAAGCAAAATGGTAGTATCAGAGTTGAAAACTGAGCTTGAAGCTCAAGGATTGCCTACTGATGGCACCAGACAGGTACTTTATCAGCGAGTTCAAAAAGCTAGGAGGATCAATCGATCACGTGGTATACCACTTTGGGTACCTCCAGTAGAAGACGAGGAAGAGGTATAAGAACTGGATAATGCTTATTTTAATATTTTTAATTGGCATACTATGTGGCAGTTTCAATGTCACCTGATTTTTTTTTCTAATTTGATGGAGAGATATTAAGCATGACTCATTAATAGGTTGATGAAGGATTAGACGAACTAATCTCACGAATCAAGCTAGAAGATGGAAACACAGAGTTCTGGAAACGTCGTTTTCTGGGAGAAACTCGAAACTATCTTTGCGAAGAAGATAGTAATGAAGAAGATCAAGAGTTAGATGATGAATTGGATGATGACGATGACGATGAAGATGAAGACGATGATGATTCCGCAAAAGAACCAGAAGAGGATGAAATAGATGATGAAGAGGCTGTTGAGCCAACAGAAAATCAAGCTGGTGATGAGACCAAAGGTAAACCAGCAAAAGGACCCAATCAGCATCTTCAAATGATAGGGGTCCAGTTGTTGAAGGATCTAGAAAAGACACCCGTTTCTTCAAAGAAAAAACGGATGCCTGAGGTATGGTATTAATGATTGGGCATGTGCAACTCTTCTTTGAGCATTCGTCATAAAAAACTTATGCCTTATCCTGATCAACCTTTTAATTATCATTGGTTCTCTGTTTTTTTTTGGGCATACAATAACTTGAATGGTGATGCGAACGAAATGCAAGATTTTATACTTTAAAATGGTTTCAGATGCTAAATTCTAGGAACTGTTGGCGGCAGTCAACATATGCAGAAAAACTATGTTCACTGTTTTCTTCTAATCGTAAAATTCATTTTAGTATCCTTGCAAAAAATCATTTTAGTAGCCTTTGTCTGAAATGACTTCTGTTATATGATGTCTATTGGATATGTTGGTTAAGCTGAGGTTTCAGCACCGTTACAGATTTTAAGGCATTTTTCTGGCTCTGACTGTATAGATTGATGATGATGAAGATTGGTTTCCTGAGGATCCAATTGAAGCCTTCAAGGTTATGCGTGAGACGAGGATGTTCGATGTATCAGATATGTATACCACTGCTGATGCCTGGGGATGGACATGGGAAAGAGAGATAAAGAATAAGATGCCACGTAAGTGGTCACAAGAATGGGAGGTTGAGTTAGCTATGAAGATAATGCATAAGGTATTCTTAAGTCTAATCACAGAAAGTCTTTGATACTGTAACAGTTTTTCACTCGGCACATTTCTACTCTGGCATATAATTGCTTTGTTGACTTTCAGGTAATCGAGCTAGGTGGTATTCCAACAATCGGTGATTGTGCAATTATATTGCGTGCTGCAATGAGAGGACCAGTCCCATCTGCTTTTATACCAATCTTGCAAACAACACACAGTCTTGGCTATAAGTTTGGAAGGTAACATTAAAACTCTCACTAAACTGTAGCCTCTGAGTAGTGTAGCTAACGCATCTTTGGTTTCTCCTTTGTACTGGATGCAGTCCGTTGTACGACGAGGTAGTCTTGTTGTGCCTTGACTTAGAGGAGATCGATGCAGCCATTGCAGTAGTTGCGGAAATGGAGACGAACGGAATCAAGGTGCCTGATGAAACCTTGGACAAGGTGCTTGCATCCAAACGGTCTAGCAACTCCGCGCTCCCACCACCAGCTGAGGACTAATCTGTTTCGGCTTTGGGGGAGCTTCCTCGCGGCAGGTCATCTTATCTAACTCAAGGAGCCAACTGGGGCCACACCTGTAGCCTAGAGTAGAACATTTTTGTGGTGGACATGGTTGATGCTGCAACGGCAGATAGGGAACTTAATATCAGCGAAATGTATGGTATCTTCGGTTAGTCAGTTCAGTTGGCAATATGTGCGGAAGGATTGAGCTTTTATCAGATGACACCAAGAGTGGTAACATCTGATAAAAGGTGATTGTTAAATGAAACAACCGTCTTATGAGCTAACTTATGAGATGACTTTAATTTCATTGTATGACTTGTGCTAATTGTCATGTAACTTCTAAATATTTTTTCATCCATCATTCAAGGGATTATGGAATTGCTACTAGACAATTAAAAATACAACCTACTGTAAAATTTCTGTGATACGCGTGCAAGAGACGCCTGTAAGAAAGCATCATTCTACTTGCCCTTCCCTCACTGATCAGCCTAACTTGAAATACCAAGAGTGATAACATCACTTATGATCCACTCACAGCTTCATGCTTGTTGAAGATAAAGGGTTGTCTGAAGATTTTGAAGTAACTGAATGTGAACCATGTGTCACTTTCAGATTTTTTTTTTTTTAGAATTTCGGATGACTTTTGTTGACATATGTTTGGTGTATTCAAAATCAAATCGCTAAAGACAGACAGAGAGAGACATGAACGGGCTGGCAATCCTGGCCTAGTTTCAACTTTATGTTTGTTGGGCCAGATTCTCCGTCGCTAAATTCCAGGCAAGCCCATTCCGCTGCGCCGCCGCGGCGCGCTGGTAGCCGGAGCAGCCTGCACGCACAACGGACCGCCGCAAGCGCACCACCAACTGGATTCCAAAAGCAGGCAGAAAAACCCTAAACCCTAGTGGATGCTTCTAGAGCCTCCCCGCACCCTCCATGCGCCTCCCTCTATAATCTCCCGCACCTCCTCCACGCCTCGCGTCCTTTCCCCCTCCGCAAGAAAAAAGCGAAGCGGCTCGCCTCCTCCCCCCATCTCCCCCGCCCCGAGCTCGCCTCCGACCTCCTCCCCGCCGTTGCCGTCATGTACCGCGCGGCAGCTAGCCTCGCCTCCAAGGCGCGGCAAGCCAGTAGCAGCTCCGCCGCCCGCCAGGTGAGATTGAACTCCCGCGCCTTGCTGAATGTGTGCTTGCCGTTGCGCGCGCTGAGCGAGCGGTAGTCTTTGGTTGATGTCGAGTAGTGTGAGGGTTCAGAGGAGATCCGGCGGTGCTGAAATCTGTTGGATGCTCTGCGAGTTTGGTAATGCCGGTGGTGGGATTCCGGTGGTTCAAACTGCAGGGCTTGCTGGAATCTGTTGGATGCTCTGCAAGTTTGTGGATTTCTTAGTGTCCAGTCAATTTCGGGTGTGCTGGTTTGTAGATGTAGTCCATATTGTAGCTAGGTATGGGCGTAATGAAGCTACTGATTCGGTGATCTGCTGGGATCTGCAGTTTGCTAGTGAAAGATCCGCACTTGCTTGCTAGGACGTGGCTTCATATTAATATATGGTGTTGTATGTTGTATGCTGATCGTGTCACTTTCCTGGTTCAATTTAGCTTGAAAAGGCCGTGCCTTTCTGTTGAAACTGAGATCGTATGGAATTTATTGCTTTATATTGTGTAGCCCAGTGGCAGGATGATGATCTAACAGACGGAGTAGCACTCAATTTAATGTCTTTTTCTGTTTACCGAGTTCCCTTTGATGCTGTGCAGGTTGGGAGCAGGCTGTCCTGGAGCAGGAACTATGCTGCCAAGGACATCAAGTTTGGTGTTGAGGCCCGTGCTCTGATGCTGAGGGGTGTCGAGGAGTTGGCTGATGCAGTCAAAGTCACTATGGGCCCTAAGGTACAAATGTCTGGACTCTAGAAATTATCTTGAAAATTTCGGTCAATTGAACTCTAGATGATTGTCTTCTAGTATGTCAAATATATCAGTGCTTCCTATTCTTTTTATCCTTATGGATGATTCTGGGATTTGCAAATATGATTTTGATGTCATTGTGCTGCATTCATCATACCAGCCTGTCTGCATGATATGTTCTGTGATATTGAGATATATTAGTTGTTTGGCACTTACACTTTATTTTGTGCATTCTACAGGGGCGCAATGTTGTTATTGAGCAAAGCTTTGGTGCCCCAAAAGTCACAAAGGATGGGGTGACTGTTGCCAAGAGCATTGAGTTCAAGGATAGAGTGAAGAATGTTGGTGCAAGCCTTGTAAAGCAGGTTGCTAATGCGACTAATGATACAGCTGGAGATGGTATGTCATGCTTTTATCCTGATATTATGTGCAATCGCCCTATGGTATAAAACATACCTGTTATTTAGATGGTCCCCTTATGACAAAGAAGTGTTCCTGCCGTCATAGAGTGGTGTTCTTCTGTGTACACATTTGATTTGCAACTATTCTGTAGTACTATTTTGTGAATATGTTCAGTTTTGCTTCTATTGCACATGCTATAACTGATGTCTGTCTGGTATTTTGCACTATTTTCTAATAAGAAAAGACAGAAACAATGTTAGGTTCCTGTGTTTGTTCTAACTATGTCACACTTGTGTCCAATAATTTCAGGTACCACTTGTGCTACTGTTTTGACAAAAGCAATATTTACCGAGGGCTGCAAATCTGTCGCCGCTGGAATGAATGCAATGGATTTAAGGCGTGGAATCTCAATGGCTGTTGATGCTGTTGTGGCCAACCTGAAGGGCATGGCCAGAATGATCAGCACATCAGAAGAAATTGCACAGGTATAGAAAAAGCTCCACTTTACTCTCTCTCTCTCTCTCTCTCTCTCCAGTTTTCATCAGTTTTAAGTTCATAATTTTGTATCCTTTGAAGGTGGGTACAATATCAGCAAATGGGGAAAGGGAAATTGGTGAGCTTATTGCTAAGGCTATGGAGAAGGTTGGCAAAGAGGGTGTGATCACTATTGCGGTAAGTTGACCTGAGCTACTGGTGTATTTGTCCACCTGCAACTATAATATCAATTTATTGAGTCCTAACTGATGTGGTAACATGCGTGACTCATACAGTTTGCTGTTTCCTATTACATGCCATGCTTGTTTTCTAAAAGCAAATGCGTAATTTTCATTGTGCCATGCACTGCCCACGTTGCCAGATTACTAGCTATTGAACTAAAAAAGGCTCAATATCAGTAACATCATATGCTAGCTCCAGATTAGACATAGTGGTGTATGATTTATCATCAAATTGCTCTTTGTAATATGCTGCTTTAATTCTTATATTTAAATAATTTGTCTATTTAAACATCTGGCAGGATGGTAACACCCTTTATAATGAGCTTGAAGTTGTGGAAGGCATGAAACTTGACAGAGGATACATCTCTCCTTACTTCATTACCAACCAGAAAACCCAGAAATGTGTAAGTACTATTTGATATGTTTCTTAGCCTACAATTGAGTGCATTCACCGTAGGAATCTTAGTTATTTTGTTTGCATGTGACAGGAATTGGATGACCCATTGATCTTGATACATGACAAGAAAATTTCAAACATGCATGCAGTGGTTAAAGTTTTAGAGATGGCTCTTAAGGTAAATTAATCTATTTACTCTCTAAGCTGTGGCAAATCTTGGTTTCATTGTAGAGTTTGTTAATGTATATGTTTTGCCTTGAACAGAAGCAAAGGCCTCTGCTGATTGTTGCTGAAGATCTGGAAAGCGAGGCGTTGGGTACGCTGATCATCAACAAGCTTCGAGCTGGCATCAAGGTTAGTTGATTTTGTCAGTTATATCTATATATGTTTTCCATTTGGGCTTGATTTATTGTTCTGTTCTCTAATTGAAACGGCATTCAGGTCTGTGCTGTCAAAGCTCCTGGTTTTGGGGAAAACAGGAAAGCAAACTTACAGGACCTTGCTATCCTTACTGGGGGAGAAGTAAGCTTCAGGGTTTCATCTTTTGTCGTCTTCTGTAAAGAATCAGTGGTAGTATGTACTGATCTCTGCATCTTTCATGATTTAGGTCATAACTGAAGAGCTTGGAATGAACCTTGATAATGTTGAAGCTCACATGTTGGGTACATGCAAAAAGGTATACTCCTATGTTAATACTTCAAATAGAAACTGCTAATTGTTTTTGTATTTACACTTTAGTCTTTGATTATGCTGCTTCAAGAGTTGAGTGACAAAAATTTCCATTGCAGGTGACTGTATCTAAGGATGACACTGTTATCCTCGATGGAGCTGGTGACAAGAAGTTCATTGAAGAGAGGGCAGAGCAGGTTTGTGTTATATTTATATGCTGCGACTATCAGCCTTGGAACTTTGTGGTTCTGATAGTTTGTCTGGATATCGTGTTTCAGATTAGATCCGCGATTGAGCAAAGCACTTCTGATTACGACAAGGAAAAGCTACAGGAGCGGTTGGCCAAGCTCTCTGGAGGTGTTGCTGTTCTAAAGGTAAAGTCAGGAACCATCTGAATGCTTTTAGTCATTTTGTGTGTCTTGGCATCAACTCATTCATATGGGTTCTCTGACATTGCTGATGTGAGTTTTGAACTGTATGCTGCCTTTTGTACAGATTGGAGGAGCCAGTGAAGCAGAAGTTGGTGAGAGGAAAGACAGAGTAACAGATGCTCTGAACGCTACCAAGGCTGCAGTGGAGGAGGGTATTGTGCCAGGTAACATATCACATTAAGTGCTTGGATGTTTCCTAATTCTCTAACAAAGTATTATGCCTGATGTTGTCGATCTTGGTTTACGCAGGTGGTGGTGTTGCTCTTCTCTATGCCTCAAAGGAGCTTGATAAACTACAGACTGCAAACTTTGACCAGAAGATTGGTGTACAAATAATTCAGAATGCTTTGAAGGTTTGGAGTCCAAAGAACCCAAATTAATCTTTTCCCTGCTGTCTTTCCTTTATGTGCAAAAGCTGATGACTGAAGTATTTTGCAGACACCTGTGCACACCATTGCTACGAATGCCGGTGTTGAGGGTGCTGTGGTTGTGGGCAAGCTTCTGGAGCAAGACAGCAGTGATCTTGGTTATGATGCTGCTAAAGGTAGGATCGTAGGACCATTTTTTCGTGTTTATATTTATTAGTAGTTCGTGACCTCTATTGACATGGTTCTTTGTTATATCATCTTCCTCCTCCAGGTGAATATGTTGACATGGTGAAGGCTGGTATCATCGACCCGCTTAAAGTCATCAGAACTGCCTTGGTGGATGCTGCAAGGTCAGGCTGGCTAGGACCTGTTATGTTATTCATAACCAACTTACTCTGAGCTATTCATTCTGGCTGCTGGCATAACATGTTATTCTTTTGGTCCTGCAGCGTTTCGTCCCTGATGACCACCACAGAATCCATCATCGTAGAGGCCCCTAAAGAAGAGAAAGAGGCGGCCCCGGCAATGGGCGGCATGGGTGGAATGGACTACTAAGTCGCTGACACCCACGATACATCAGAGCTGTCTAGATACGGGAACTAGATTTTTTGGCGGTGCAAGTTCATCTTTACTGTATTTTCTTGTTGATGAGGTGATTGTCAGGATTCTGATTCTGCGGGCGTAGGACAATCAGTTCCAAACGGAGCTAGCGTCTGGAATAACAAACAGTGATAGTTTTTGAGAGCTGAAAGCTGTGTAGATCGAAATTGGATTCTGACACCTTGTGCCGTTCTAGAAACGGGAACTAGAATTTTTTTGGCGGTGCAAGTTCATCTTTACTGTATTTTCTTGTTGATGAGGTGATTGTCAGGATTCTGATTCTGCGGGCGTAGGACAATCAGTTCCAAACGGAGCTAGCGTCTGGAATAACAAACAGTGATAGTTTTTGAGAGCTGAAAGCTGTGTAGATCGAAATTGGATTCTGACACCTTGTGCCGAACGTTCTGCCCTGAAAGATCACATTTTTTGCGATAACATGTATCGTTTTCTCTGTTCTACTACCAAACCCCAGTACTGATGCTTTTTATAGATCTTCGTGGGCTGAAATCTGAATGCTCGAGCAATGGCGAGCCGGTCAGGCACTGCGGGCTTGATTTGGGACTTCCGAATTTCTGCATCGCGTCGTCGTAGGCTCGTAGCACTATACTTCGTTGTTGCTGCCTTGCTGGCCTTGGATCGCCGCCGTCCCGAGCCGTATCCGTGTCCGGTGCT
Organism: Eragrostis tef; assembly: GCA_000970635.1. Lineage (NCBI taxonomy): Eukaryota > Viridiplantae > Streptophyta > Magnoliopsida > Poales > Poaceae > Eragrostis > Eragrostis tef. The sequence goes on from LAPY01002388.1 coordinate 58,846, forward strand.
GCAAGTAGATAGGCAGCCTACAGGCACGCATCGATGTCACCGCTTCGCAAGTACGTACTCGCGCGGTCTGCGGCTCGCGCGTCGAATAATAAGCTACCGAGGCGGCGGCCAAACAGATCAGAGGCGGTTAGCGCGGGGCGTGCTACGGCTTCCGGCATCCCTCGCCGGCGCACTCTCTCGCCAATGAATGGCATGAAAATGTGGGTCGGGATCGGTGATCCGTAGCAGGATGAACGGCGGTTGCCCGTTCGTAGCTATCTACAGGTCACGCCGCCTTCGCTGCACTCACGATGGGAACCCATCGGCTGCCGTGCCGTGCTGTCACATCTCTGAGACATGCCTTATTTGTGCGAATGCATCCACTTCCGAGGCGCAAATTGCTCACCAACAGATGGAGCCTGCGGCCACCAAACAAGTCCTTAGCTTATCCAGGCCTTTCGTCATGTGCTCGTATTACTACTACTACTACTCGCGGTTGCCGGTTGGTGAGAAATGAGTGTAAGGGAAGGGAAGTGCGGTCACTTGGGAGCACAAATCCCACCGGCGACAGCGATAGATTACTAAATGAAGCTCATGCGAAGCCTAGGCGCAACAGTATCTTCCACGAAATCCAGGTCAGTTGCTAGATTTTCTTTCACCGGATCATGACATTCAAGTTGCTCCTGGCTCGGTCTGGGATCCATATATACTGACGGTTATTTGGGGGCTGATTGGTTTGCTGCATACAAGAAAACCAGGCCCGCCAGGTGACCCATGTTTTGGATGCCTGGAGGCTTGGCCCGGCCGATGCAAGAGACACCCCTCAGCCTGGCTCCTGGGGTGCGGCAATTTTGCTCGCATCTCCGGAGCCTAGTTGGCACGGTGCAATTTTGCTCGCGCTCGGGTGCATCCGGTATCTCTGGTTGTGTGCATGGAACATGGAAACCAATCACCATCGCTATCTGCCCTGGCCAGAAAACGTGAACCACTCATGACTTGGTTGCATCCATTCAACCTGGCTAGCGGGAGCCTGGATCCCTAATACGAGCCAGTCTCGGCCCGGCAACAAACCAATCACGCCCTTGGCATCTGCGCTTGATTCCAGTTTTGCTTCGGCTCTTAGAAGATCAAGCGCCGTCGGTTGAGATGTGAGCTCATCAATTGTGTTCAGAGAATCATTGCACAAAGATGAACAATTAAAACAAGAGTAGCAATCTAAACTACCGGAACCGGCAAGTATTTAAGGATCTCATCGGCCTGCTGGGGTTTCAGCTCAGATTATATGAGGAAACGACCGCCCGAGATTGATGCACTTGAACGAGCCAAGCCCCCACATGGACAAATCCGTGCTCTTGTTCGCCAGTCACCGTCCTTGATCATGATGCGTTTTGATTATGTACTTGTTAGATCCAACTCGATAAACTTGTACATTTCAACAGAATCTCTTCGCAGCTGAAGGAGCACCACTATAAATTAACTGCTTAACATTCAATTTCACAAAGGTTCGCAAAAAAAAAATAAAAAAAATTATGCCGCAAATGACTTTTCATGTTAAGGGGACTAGTGATCACAGGCTGATCCTAAGCAAAACATTAGAGACTGGTGATTACAATTTACTACTCCTGAACGTATGACATTACGGAGTAATGCCGAGAGAATGCAAATGCCGTTACAGGTGATACGACGCAGCAGCAACTTAAAGGGTGATTGGACTGATACGGAAAGGCGACGACGCAGCAGCAGCTTTGGTGGTTTATGAATGAATTGCGCAGGCAAATCCTCATGCGGTACGGTGCGCGTCTAAGATTGTGGCTTGATTATTAATTCCATTCAATTGGATGTGATCACTCTGTTGGCCCGTGCCCATCTCCCCACGAACGATCCTATATAACCCATCGAAACTGCACCTTGTTCATCGGCATGAAGGAACACTCTGACTAACCACTAACTCCACACACAGCACAATATCGTGGGAGCCAAGTCCTCGCTCTCGGACGATGAGCGCGTCGTCTTCGTCCTCCCGCTTGCTTGCGGCCAGATGTTTCCTGGCGACGGTGCTCGCCGCCGTTGGCCTGCTGGCGAAGCCGTCGGAGTGCGCGCGCGCCTTCTTCGTGTTCGGCGACTCGCTGGTGGACAACGGCAACAACAACTACCTCATGACGACGGCGCGCGCCGACGCACCGCCGTACGGGATCGACTACCCGACGCACCGGCCGACCGGCCGTTTCTCCAACGGCCTCAACATCCCGGACATCATCAGTACGTTATGTTGCCGATCGAGCAGCGCGTGCGTTCCTGTGTTTATGCTGCTGCTGACACGATGGCTAACACGTCCTACCTCCTCCTCGTGTTGCAGGCGAGCACCTCGGCGCCGAGCCGTTGCTTCCGTACCTGAGCCCACAGCTCCGCGGCCCGAAGCTGCTCGAACGACACCGGCATCCAGTTTGTGAGTAGTTAGTGCTTTTCAGTAATGAGTGCGTTGAGGATCTCTGCTAACACGTCCTCCTCCTCCGTGCGTGCAGGTGGACATCATTCGGATCAGCCGCCAGCTGTCCTACTTCGGCGAGTACCAGCGCAAGCTCCGCGCGCTGGTCGGCACGGCCCGTGCGCGTCAGGTGGTCCCTACTTCCTGGTCCCCTTCTCCCTCCGCTCCCGCCAGTTCTCGCTGCCCGACTACGTCCGCTACCTCGTGTCCGAGTACAAGAAGATCCTCATCGTAAGCACTCGTTCGGTCGTTCGTCTAGCTTTCTTCAGATCTTCTGTATGTATGTATCAAGGAGACATACGCATGGTGGGAACTGACGATGCATGCTGGGTGCAGAGGCTGTACGCGATGGGCTGCCGCCGCGTGCTGGTGACGGGCACGGGCCCGCTGGGCTGCGCGCCGGCGATCCTGGCCCAGCGCAGCCGCAACGGCGAGGGGGCGGCGCTGGCGCGCGTGCTGGAGTCGCTCAACGCGCGGTTCGGCGCGGGCACGTTCATCGCGGCGAACGCGTTCCGGGTGCACTTCGACTTCGTCAGCGACCCGGCCGCGTACGGGTTCGCCACGGCCAAGGAGGCGTGCTGCGGGCAGGGCCCCCACAACGGGCTGGGCCTCTGCACGCCGGCGTCCAACCTGTGCCGCGACCGCAGCAAGTACGTGTTCTGGGACGCGTACCACCCCACGGAGCGCGCCAACCGCGTCATCGTCAGCCAGTTCATGACGGGGTCGCTGGACTACGTCAGCCCCATGAACGTCAGCAGCGTGCTCGAGATGGACGCCAGGATGCATCGGGACGACCTGGACTGATTAATGAATGACCCATCCATCGATCGATCCATATAGAGGCCGGGATGAACGTGACCTGCAGGCGGCGAGCAAACTAATTAAGATATAGAACTGTGTGCGTGTGTGCGTGTGTGTGTTGATTTGTTGTGAACCTGTTTGTTATTCGTTGAAGGACCAGAGGTTCGTGATCGTGTAATATAATTGAATACTAGAGTGTCTCGTATACACATATATACTGAAGAAATGGGAACGAAATTATTCACATGAACCCAATTGGTGCATATATAGACTTGTCCACCACAAACAAAGCGCGGCTCCAGCCGGCAACTTGCCGTGAACCCAGCCTACTCCGACGCCTCTCCGGCAAAGCCGGTTCGCGAAACATGCAGGCACACGACCTTGGAAAAGAAATCCTCTTCTCTCTCCACCACCTCCCCATCCCCAAACTTGGCAAACGCGCCAGCCCAACGCGACTCACTTTGTCCCGCATTAACCAAAGGCCGGCGGTGCTGCGTGCGTGCGCGCGTGCATGCGGCGACGTCGGCCGGGATCATGGCCCAGATCGACCTCGGACGGGGAGGCAGCGCCGCCGTGATGATCATCGCCGACCCGGGGCGCGAGTCGGCGGCGGCGATGGAGTGGGCGCTCTCCCACGCCGTCGTCGAGGGCGACGACATCCTGCTCCTCCACGTCAACATGCCCTACCCATACAACGGGGCCGCGGGGGCTGGGCCCTCGCGCACGGGCTCCGGCGGCGGCTCGGGCTCCCCGCTCGCCGTGCTCCTCCTCGGCGCCCAGCAGCAGGACGCGGCGGCGGGGGACCAGTTCATGGAGTTCATGGAGGCCATGCGCGCCGCGTGCAGGGCGCGGCACCCGCGCGCCCGGGTGCACGCCGAGCGCGTCGAGCCGGCCACCGAGGGGCGCGAGGCCAAGGCGCAGACCATACTCGCCGAGTCGCAGCGCCGCGGCGTCGAGCTACTCGTCATCGGCCACCGCCGCGTCTCGTCCTTCCTCGGGTTGGTTATACACGTTTCTGCTGATCAATTCGTCTTGTCTTTCAACCAGCGTTCTCGATCTCTGGTGATCTTTGCTCATCGATCGATCGATCAGGTTGAGGAGCGCGAGCGGGTCGAGCCGCGGCCACGACAGCACGGCCGAGTTCCTGATCGAGCACAGCAAGTGCATCTGCGTCAGCGTGCAGAAGAAGGGCCAGAACGCCGGCTACCTGCTCAACACCAAGACCCACAAGAACTTCTGGCTCCTCGCATGAACGAAGTCATCAACACGGCAGGCCGTACTGTTCCATCGACCGGGCTTGTTTCCAGAAGTTAATTAGATCTCGTGCGCATTCGCACATTTGCAGAGATGCGGCATGCATGATTTTAAGTACCAACAGGAACGATCCGTGCCAATTAATCGGCGGCAAAAAAGGGGGAAGAAACAAATGTATGGTTTTGTTTGTGATTCGCCCGTTCTTGCATGTGGGGCATAGACAGACAAATTAAATGGGAGCATTTCCACTATAAATACTACTACTAGCATTATGTGTGCTTGCAGGTAACTAAAGTTTGTCCCTTGTTTTTTCCTCTAGGGAAAATCGCAAAAACCCACTTGCAAGTCAAGAGGGTTTTCATATACCCACCTACAAAATTTTTCGTGTCAGTCTCCTCCCTGCAAGTGTCCATAGGTGTTCATATTCCCCCTTGACAACTTTGACCGGACGACGTAGCTCGTGTATGTTCTCCGATACGGCTCCGGATGGTGTATCATACTTTTATACTCTTTAATGTTGTGTAAATACACAGATATCACAACTTATATGTTTAATTTTCTCTATTTTGTTCATAGTATTATGGGTAAGTCGGAACATCATTTATGATAGCATGGTAATTTTTGATTGTGTAACATATGTTTAGATGATAACTATGCTATAGTGGAAATATAATGAAGCCTTAGAAATAATCATAGAGGCAACATAAGAGCCATTACATCCGGTCAAAGCTATCAGAGAGGAATATAAAAACCTAAGGACACTTGCAGGAGGGAGACTGACACAAAAGTTTTTGTAAGTGGGTATATGCAAGTGGGTTTTTGCAATTTTCCCTTTCCCCTATATATCTCAACGGGGAGAGGATCTTCATCATGATTTTGTTCATTGATAAAGGGTCATAGAACTAACCAAAACATTTTTAAAAACATAACAAAGTGGGCAAAAATCTTCTCTCCCTTTAATGAAGGCAAGTAGCGACTGAGACCACTAGTCTCTATTATGACCACACGAGTACAGAAATAGACACAAGATATACAATAATTAAGTTAAGACGAAGGCAATATTGTTCCTAAAAAACATATTAAGACAAATTTCTTAACTAAACTTGAGCTAAGGATGTGTTCTAACTTAATGGAGAAATCCTATATTTTTTATAAGGGGGGGGGGGGGGTTTGTGTTGGGGGGAGAAACGCATGTTTTTCATAGAATTAAATTTGCCATAATGTTGTACTAGCACTGATAGAAAATAATTGGAGATCCCTCATATAGTGAAACACATGTTAAGGCATATTTTGAGATTTGAAAGTTTTTTGCGGCCAGAAATGATCGATCTAGTGAATGCTTGTTTGGTTTTCGCAATAGTGCTATTCATTTAGGTAAGAAGCTAAGAGTACCACTGTATTATTTTTCCGAGTAACATGAAATTAGTTATGTTACAACTTACAAGTAGGAAGTATATTCTGCTGGGAATATCAATAGCAGTTATTGAGTACACAACTTGTTAGGACATAACATATGATTCATGGCCAGATAATACTCCCTTCCAGTTTTAATTGATGTCATTAGGATAACATTTTAGTTTAACAATGAACTATGTGTCCTAACGTTATCAATTAAAACCAAAGGGAGTCTGTTAATATGTCCTAATCTGCCTCAAAATTCCATAAATATGTGTCAGATAACTGTTTATCCGAATCCCATCTGAAATCATGAAAACCTTCAGGTGAGTAGTTGTTCTGTTCTCCCAGCATACAATCCGAGCCACTTGATAGGTCTTCCTTGGGCAAAGAGTAGTCTGTGATCTCCATGCATCCATCTTGATCGGGATACATTGAATTCTGAGAATGGTTGAATTGGGTTTTGACATTGTTTGATTCATGTGGATGGCTTGATGACGAAGCTGCATCATCTTTGCGTAATGTTTGAGCTGACTTTCTCAGGTGAAGCCTGTATTTCTGTATTATATCAAAAGAAAGATTTGTGATGAAAATAAATTTATTTTAAATAGCTAAGAACAAAGCAATGCATAATTACAGCACATGTTCCTTTATTCCGCCTAACCCATCCAAACTCTAGTCACTCTAAAATATGAATGTGTGTAACTGATTGATATGATATCTCTATGCATAACAATGGCAAAATTTTATTTGATTGTTGCGATCTTTTGTACTACTGGTTATTCCTCCTGATATCAACTACGTATGTACCTTCCAACGCAAAATTATAGCCCCAAGAAAATAGTTCTCATAAACTAATGTCACCATATGTAATTTTGTTGTTGTAGGTGATAACTAGCTGTTCACATAAGTTTTTCTGATCTGGTAAATATCTAGGTTGATTTTTAATTCCGTCTATCAAAATCAACCAATATTGGGTAAGATTTTGCATAAGCTATCATATAAATTACTTTAGATATTGACAACATGAATTAGATAAATTTGATGTGGCGTATATAACATTAACATGCATGCTAAACTTGCAGGATTGCAAGTTAGTATCATGGAGATTTTTGCTAGAAATGGCTGGTGTTTCATTAATAGAATTGATAATGGCTAAAACTATGGGTGTTAGTTTGTCGTCGGATTTTATCGTTTTTTTGGTCACTGTCACTTTCAATTCTTGGGTTGTAATAATTGACTCAGACAGATACATACATTGGTCGATGCAGAGGCTGGAATATTGAAATATATTCCCTTTTCTAAAAAAAAAGTTAGTATATCAATGATCGATCTAAGGCAGTCTTGGACAATAAATCCTTTTTGTTTGAAGAATTAATATATAATGATTGACGAGCCTTGGAGATATATATATATATATATATATATATATATATATATATAACAAATAAA
>LAPY01002388.1:67434-84445 GCA_000970635.1 Eragrostis tef
ATATATATATATATATATATATTTGCCCGGCATGCATGCACGACTTGTATAAGAGAACATACTGATGGTTACCTGCAGGTGGCTTGCAACTTGCTCTCTTGTCAAATGTTTAACATTCATTACCTCCAATATCTTCTTTGGAACTGCTTCTGTAAACCAAGTGAAACCAGTCAAAACAAAGTAATGCATATATGTGAAAAGTCATTTTAAAAGGCCATGAGAGATTGATCACTCACTCTCTGCTCCAAGGAAATTTACTGCCGTGATGAACTGGCGGTGCAGCTGCACAGTCCAACTGAGCCTTGCCTTCCTGAGATCTCGTACATCTGTGACCGTCCCGTTGCCTTCTCTTACCTCACTCTCCAATGCCATAGCGGCTTCAGCGAATCCTATTGTTCTCTCTTGACATGGAGAAGGAGCTTCGTTTGGTGGATAGAACAGCGGATTAACGACGTGTTGAGCATTATTCCTCTGCTCCTCCCCAATTTTCTTCCGAAACACGTGCTGCCAGATGTTCTTCAGTTCTTCAATACGGATTGGCTTTATCAGAAAATCGGAAGCCCCATTAGTGATGTACCTCATAACTGTGCCTGTATCTCCGGTTGAAGACATTACTGTTGAATAGGATAGATCAGAAGTGAGAAGTTTCATCAGTGCATATTGTTTGAACGACCCTGCTGAAGTGTACACAATAACACTTCACATGGAACATGTTCCGACAACACGCACACTACGCAAAGAAACACAAATGCATGTAAATTTGGGTACATATAGAGATGTTAAGTTAGAGAAACTTACTCACGGTAGGGATGTCAAACTTTGAGGTAACTTCTTGCAGAATGAGCAAACCGTCTTCAGCAGGGAAGAAAGCATCACTTATGATGAGGTCAACTGTATGAAGATTGCCACAGATGAAGCACATTGCTTCCCTGACATTCTTGTACGTTGTGACTGGATGATTGACCGAACCATATCAGAATATGCATAGTACGTATATTCATAAGACATGAACTAATTAAAAGGATTCCATTATGAACATTAAATATATTTGGAACATCACTTATTATGAGCTTGCACCACAAAAACATGTGCAATAATTACTTGAAGATGTTCTATTTTAGTAACTAAAATGATATGTATATAGCCCTATATTTTCTATTTAATTTGCAAGTTTCTTTTCTAGTAGATTGCTAATTGAGTATCAGTTTCATTATTTGTTCTCTTAAACTTCTATATGGATACATGCCATGGTACACAATGCAAGGGTTGTGTGCTGAAATTGAATTTACCAATAATGTCGAAGAAAGCTATTAAAAACATATGAATTTTTTTTATCCGCGGTAGCTTTCTATAGTAATCACTCAAAAATAAAATTATATGCACAACAATGGCATTTGTTTTCTTTTGCGTGGAGTATGCTTATGGATATAATTTATTTATGTTTATTGAACTAGTGATTAATGGTAAGCTCCTTGTTTTCTGTTATATTTCATGCTGGAAAAAACAAAGTGTTGGTCTCAGCGAGTTAAGAAAGGTGTGCTTACAGTCAATTGTCAACACTACAGTAATACTAATAGTTTTATTTGTGCGTTGGGAATCAAGTTTGACAGTATAGATAGCGTTTGCACCTATAAAATAAGTTTTTCTTTTCGAAGGGATTATAAAATAAGTTATCAAGGATAAGATTAGATTGGTTTTGATCAGGAGGCGCATACCAAAATGGAAAATGCTAGACTTCATTTTTTTATAATAATGAATTAGCCTACACACTTATGAGTTGTAAAACTTATCTAGCATTATTATATGAAGCTTTTACTACTCCCAGATGTAGTTACTCCCACATTAGTATCTCACAATCTAGAGGGGATGTCTCACCAAAGGGAGGGAACATGGAGTATGTGTATATAACAGATTATCTCGAGTGATCACAGTTGAGTATGTGGACTTATTCATTTTCATATGTCAGTAACATTGTATATCACTAGCTATATGCTAAAAAAAATATGAGTTGCCTTATATTTTTTCCCATGTGGTTCACTTGAGTATCTTAGAATGACTATGTACACACATCCAACATGGTTTTTTAAAGTGAGAGTAACTACACTTGAAAGTAGAGTGAACTATATTCTAACCTAACATACAACCTAGACACATTCTGGTAAACATAATATATGAGGGCTTCAACATATACCATAGATCATAATGCATGTATGTTGCATATATCTCTAACATGCATGAATGCAGGCCCCAGTGGGGCTAATCATTATTTTCTAAAAAAAAAAACTGTGTCTAATTCATTACCCTTGTAGCCGCACTTCAAAAGTAGTTCTTCCATGACCGGCAAGTAGGATGAGTTGTCATCGATAACCAGAACTCTTAGGCCTGAGGGCCAAATTGTCTCTTGGTCCATTGCAACCTAATTAGAGGACCTTGTTAGGAGGTGAAAACATACGCTAATCAATTAACTAGTACCCATTATTCTAACCTTAGCTTCCCTTTAATTTAGAATAGTTATCTTCTAACAGTCCGTGAAACGGTCAGTACACGATATAGAACTAAGAAACGCTGCTAGGGTCATCCGACCCGGCCCGTACGATCAGCACATGTGGGCAAGCAACACCAGCGGTTAATGATGACCAGATACCAGGAGAAGCATGCAAGGGCTAGATGATGAACAGCATATATCGGTCGTACGGCCAGATCATCTGACCTGGCCGTATGTGAAGCATTTCTGTAGAATTAAACAGAAGTATGCAATGATGAAAAATAAGTAATAAAATGTAAATTTAACTGCACCCAGTGCAATTAAGGAGATCTATACTTTGCGTTCATTATTTGTATATATAATCGATAGGTTCTTGCCTCTCCTATTGCGTAAAAGAAGGAAGCAGCTACAGATGATAAATCGCTGTGGTATGTGAACCTCGCTCTTCCTCTAACTTCAAATAATTAATAATACCCCCTCCGGTCATATTTATATGCCATGGAAAGCTAAAACTAGTTCTCCCAACATCATATAGACATAAACATCGGGAGTATATCACTAAGGATGCACAAAAACTAAGAGCAATGCTGCAAGTAATATCTTTATTCAAGTATCTGGAATTCTAAGCATGGGTCGACCCATCATGCAGTGAAAAGAGAAAGGGAAGGCCAATAGCCAAACTTGTTTGCATGAGCGCCGTACCATGCATCGGTTGTAAATCTACTTGCCATTTTTACATGCGATATCAAAGATAACACTTACTGCGTGCTGATGGTCTATATCTATCTAGGCAGTGATCACCTGATGCACCAGATTCACCGACTGAATGCCACTTGGCTCTCCAAGATGTGTATTGACAAGATGCAGAAATATTTTTGTCTGGTGATAGAACACGGCAATATACACTTCTTCGATATCCAAGATGATTAAGAGAACGAAAACCCGTGCATGGAGCTCGCTCGATGATGATCCACTCAATCGATCGATGTTGCTGTCGTCTGCTATATGGTCATCTATTAGGGATGGGTAGAAGGAAGAAGATGGTTGCAGGAGGGATATATATCCATCAGCTACGCTATCCGAGAAGAATCTCGCTTTGCCCTGCCTTTGAGAGCTGGAGGCAGACTAACTCGGTTGTGGGGCGCCGTCCCCCACGTGGAGCTGTCTTCCTCCACAAACATTGTGCGGCGGTGAGCGGCCGAGAACATATGCACCGGTCGCCGTCGGCGAGAATTTGTATGCGTATGTGAATCCTCGGCTCACCCCGACCGGTATTGGCTATGCCGACGTTTACATCCCGGTCGCGGCGACCGGCTGGTGGGCCTGAGCGCGCCTGAGTAGTATATCTCCCTCTTCTATGTTGCTACTTTTCTTGCTGGTTGGCTGCGATATGCAATGCATTATCCGTTCCAATCCACAGCTAGCTGCTAGCCTACTAGCGGAGAAGGATGGATTGGAGGACGTACGCACAATATGCTGGCCCGTGGCACGCTTTCTATCGGCATGTGAAGAAAGGGCCGCTTTTCGCGACAACGGCGACACGGATGGAAAGCGAGAACACATTATCCAAAGTGGCTGGCGCCATTGGACATTAGACTGCTGGAGTATACCCGGTGATGAACGGTGTTCCTATGCCTATTGGTCGCCAGAGCACCGACCCTAGTTCTAGTCAGATTTGTCTTGCAATCCCTAAGTCATCTCATGTTGCCCCTACTATTAATCGACCAAATTACTTTTGTTCCACTGAAGGGTAAATGTGGTTCGGTTGATTGAATGTTGACCTAACGGCGTAATCAGAGCATGCCGCGAACAAACTATAAGTGGCTTTACACGTGCATGCATATGTGTATATGATCGTTTGCGTTTGTATTGTGTTGTGTTCTACCAAAAAAAAACAGTTCCTTCGCCTTCTATTACGTAATTATTTATCTATATATGGCATTCGGCTGTTCCGCATAAGTATTTAAATAAGAAAAGCACTGATTTTAACATAACTTTACCCGATTAATTTAGGTCTCAAGCAAATTGGTGTGGCTAAAAAAAAAAATCTTGGGTCATGTTATTCATGTAGGGTGCCAGGTGGTCGAAGACATCGACGAGGTGCCTGTAACGGATCTCACCTCTGGCAGCATTCTCATATCCCTTCTCCTTTTTCTTTTGATGAACCTCTATTTGTATTCTCGGCATGCTACTAGATCATCGTCATGAATAGTCGATATATTCCACTTTGCATGTCCCATTCTCGCGATTACGACTACTGGCTCCTTTTTTTTTGCGAGGAGCACGTGCATAATCCTAATTCTAATGCAAATGAGTTCTATAGAAAAATCACATAATTTTTTATATAACATTGGGAAGTGGACAGTTTTGTATGAAGGTCTGAATATATTTGATAGAGTAAACCAAACATCATTGTTTAAATTATCAAAAGAAAAACCTCACATAAGCTATTTTGTACTATATATAAGGAAAACTTCTTGCAAAAGGATCTCTCTCAGAATCCGGCATTGAACATATGTTAATTCATTTAGAATTAATAATTATGTCTCGCATGCATGTTGTACAATCCTCTTGGTATATACTCTCTCCGATCCAAAATAAAGGTTATTTTACGGTTCCTATCAATTCATGTCACTAGCTAATACATAAATAATTATGCACGTTGACAATATGTACTCAAAAATCAATGCTATTGAATTCATCATGAAATGTACTTTCATAATATGCAATCAATTACTTAAATATCAAATTTTATTTTTTAGCAAATTCTAGCCGGAGTGTCACAATATTGCAAACCATGTCCTAATCTTGTATTTTGGCACACAAGTATTTTTGACCCACCAACTGCGTAGGTTCATCCACTACCCGTGAAAAATGAACCTGAACTATCTGAATCAGTGTTGGGCATCAATAATAATATAGTGAGATTTTTTTTGACTTATTAGGCACTGTAAAATCAATAATGAAAATGTCCTTTTCAGCCTTCAACCCCACTTTTCAGGTAGATGCCCACCGAAAGCTTCCATGCATCTTTTACTTCACTGCCAGAAAACTGGATGCTTAGTGAGGGCACAATCTTTGTGATGGTACATTGTTTGACTCACACAAAATTGAAATTTTAGTGAGAATACATGGTAATCACAGAAAAATAGAAACTTCAGTGTCTCTCTATGGCTAGCTAATGGTAATTTTTCTGATGGGTCGTTACTGAAAGAATTATTTTCCATGCATGACGACTTAGTCTTTTTTGGCAACCCTTTTTGGTCCTTACTAATTTTCTATATATAGAGCTAATTTCTGGTTGTGCTGGTATCCGGTTGCATCCCGATCCTTTTTCCGCACTTAGATCAGCTAATGTACTATACAACGGAGATGGATATATTATCGACTTTATGTCTTTACGTGAGCAAACAAAAAGATCAATATTTATTTAATCAGTTTTGACAGTTTGCTCAAGATTAAATCCACATTTCAAACAAATATAAGACGATTTAGCTATGGGCTGTAAATCAGTAATTTGGGTCATAATCATTAATTAAGTGATCCGACAGTGCAACCAACGAACATTCTTGTTGACGTTAAGCAAGTATAGGTTTGATTTAAAGTTAGCTCTCGATCAGGTGGCCGGCACTTTGCGCAGCACTGTATATTAATTTGTTGTCATTTTGGACTTATCATAATTTGTATAGTTGCCACTACAATTTATGTCGTCTCCTTGATAGGGGGCACTGTACATTAACATCTATCTGTTCTATTTCATGTGAATCCTGATTAGCAGATACTATTATTGTCATATTTCTGTTGTTTTTTGGCCCTCATCATGCCACGACCTCTTGAGCTGTGAACAGAACAATGTGCATGTTCGCTCTGTCTTGCACTATACCACGCCTAGGTAACATAGTGATGTCTACAGGAGCATCGTGCGGCAATTCATGTACTTTTGATCTAGTAGTCATGCCTGTTCTCTTGCCGCTAATCCGCTATCGATGGTTGTATGTACGGGTCAGTCGGTTTCACCCGCTATTAGATATTGGTCAGAGCTTGTCTCCCGATTTTAATGCAACTTCCTCTCTCTCTTTTTTTTTTGGCGTCCTTAGGGCAGAAACAATGGTTGAGAATAGGTTGTCTTTTTAGTATTTTTCTAGATTTTTATGGTCCCTTAAATTATGCATAAAAATAATTTGGAGATGCATGGCAACTAAAATTCATACAATGGTGTGATAGTCGTCTCATATTTCTAATATTTTAGCTTATGAGATTGTTGATTTGGGAAGCAACCACCCCTTTCTCTCGCCTCCATCTCTCTTTCTTTCACGTCATACAAAATCTGTATTGCATGAGATGGGCAATGAGATTGCCTATATGTAGCATTTATACATGTTCTTAGTATTTTCTTTTCTCATTAATGTGGTAACTATTAAAACTTTAAGAGCCAATCTGTGAACTTTTCATTGGCCAGATATTATGATAGATGAGAAAAACTATAGAAATAAAATATATATGTAAATGGTTTTTTAATGAAATCCAAACGTTAGTTCTTTTTTTGAGCAAAATCCAAACGTTACTGGCCTAGTGTTTTATGTAGAGGTTGTTGGACGGCCCAGTTATTTTAGCCCACGAAAAGGCCCATGATGATTTCGCTTTTTAAGTCATAAATTCTGGCTCTGTTTGTTTTTTTTTTGGGGGGGGGGGGGGGGGGGGGGTGGAATCGTATCTGTTCATCTCTAAACGAAGAAGCAAAACACATCATTGCATATGGACGTTTTGGGTTATTATTCCAGCGGTGAATGGTATCATGGTAGGGCATTGCCATGTTAATTGCTACCCTGCGGAGATCATCATTCATAAGTGCGTCTATAGAGAGAGATAGAGAGGCGGACAGAGGTGGAGTTTGAATGGATGAAAACATGATACATGTATTTTTTATCATAAATACTTTGCAGTGGCACAAAACTGGTGTCATGTACAACGTCACGTAACAGCTAAAATATACGCCTCTTCATACTTAAATTATTATGATGTCTAGTATATAACTAATACAATCAAAATTGAACTTGATACCCGTCAAAATTGAACTTGATTAGTTGTCCTCAACATCATGAGAGAATCGCCAAAAAGAACATCATATGAGAGGAAAGAATATTCTATATGACAAAAAATGGCTTAGTGCAAAATCCGAGCAGCATATCCAAGGATGGCTGAGCCGATAGACAATCTGTGAACAAATACTGATAACTGCAGTGGAAAACAAAACGAATCCCTTAAAATTTAAGCCAAACTCTACACATAAACAGGGAGTTTCGGCCACTTAATTCTGGACGCAAACAAGCTGATGAACATGTTAATATGAATATTTCAAAAATGTGAGAATCAATCGTCAATTTCTGCATGCTCTCTCACAACACTTGATTTCTCTCTCCTCACATCCTCCACACGTATTATTTTTGCACACACACGCACGATCGACCATGGCGCAACACAACCCCACACACGACAGATCAATCACAACTCGCAACCAACCAACTCCAACAAATCGATGTGAGCCACAAAGACACTTACTCAGGCAAGAAAAACAGAAAGATACTCTCATTTTCTTGTTTGAAGACAGCCAAGCATCAGACTTGCCTACCGCTGTAGGAAATCCCTCAGGTTATGATCACCTCGCCGCTCCTCCTGCTCCCACCTCCGCCCTCCGCGCCGGTGCCTTCCTCCCTCAGCAGCCTCCAGCACCGTCGTCGAGGACTATACCGGTGATCGTCTCCACGCAGCACCATTGCTTCGGTCGTGATGCTATGGATGGACAGTAAGAGGCAGATGACTCAGATGTGAGCGAGGTAGAGAGAGGAGGAGACATGGAATGGATAGTATCAAGTGCCTTTTCTACCTCGCAAAAGTCACAAGAGACGGGCACATCCACTTCTCATTGGCAGAAAAGTAGGGGTAGGAGAATGAGGGCGGCGAATGAGGAGTACACCTCATGAATGGGATTAAATTAATGGCAATGATTAGGCCATGGAGAGAGCTGAACTCTCTTGGAATCTTACACGGAATAGACTATCACAAGTTGGGGATCTTGAGAAATCTCCCCTTTTACGTCACCATTTCACCATCCACTGTCATAAGATCAAATATTCACCAATGGCCGTTTTGTCAACAGAGCTAGTCGATCAGATCGCCGCGGGGTATCCCGGAATGACAAAGCATAAGGTTATTCACCCTTAATGCCTCTTTTTTTTTTTTTGGGGGGGGGGGGGGGCCCATCATTTCGAAAGCATGAATTTCACATTAAGATTTCACCGCTTCCATCCTTCTCCAAAATTCCTTCCTTTTGAAGGGAGTTAGCGGTAATTGGTGTCCTCAGACATGTAGTATTGACCTAAAATGTTGCACTCGCAACTGAGTTTTAGATATGGCGCGTCTCGTCAACCCTTGTTAGGTAGTAGTACTAATTAAATTGATGCCGTGCCAGTCACCAACAATGGTAGGTGGTGCACGGAAAGTATTATTGCCAAGGAACTGTTGCATCATTAAAACCATCTGAAGCAACAGAGCATCTCTGTCGGTGAGAGTGTGAGACCGCTGATCCATGTCACAGTTACTTGCAGAAACAGGGCACACCATGTACTCGTTTGTTCGTACCAAAAATTTGAAAGAGATATATAGGTGTAGCCGATTCATCAGGTTCTTGTAACAAGGAATGCCAAACATGCGCTCAACAGATCAGAATCATGTTTAGTGCAATGTTTGTTAGGTCATCTTTGGAAAGATAAGTGAAGGGGTCATACCGTGAAACCCCTGAAAAATAACTCAGCCCTTGCCTAAATAATAATAATAATACTAATTCGGCCCGTAAAGGAGTTTCTCTACTATTATGTATGCAAATGTACCAGTCGCTTTTAGAACAGCGAAGTAATTATAGTCAAAGAAAGGCTATTCCATCCTTATCCAACATGTTAATCTTTTTGGTTAAAATATGAACAGTGGGGCAAAACCTACACGTTAAAGGAGGAGCCTGCAATCTAGGCATGCAAATACTTGCTGACCAGAGAATCAACACACCACGTTAAAGTCCTTTTAAGTTCATATGTGCCCTGGGTTACTGGATGCGAATGGAGACGGCATTGCTGAAGCTAGTGGGCCAAAGCTGATTCTGCATTGTTGAGCGAAGGACGTAGAATCTAGCTTTAACCTTTCCATCTCCCAACCTCGTCTTTAGAATCTTAGGGAGTAAGGCTCCGTTTTGGGTGAGATGCATTATATGATTAATATTTTTGGGGTAACTGCTTTTCCTTCAATCTAAGTTGCAGACCAACTAATGCTCACGTCTACAAGATCGGATCTGAATGGTTTTGGTCGACAAACTACTACTGACCTTAGAATCTTTAATATTTTGAATAAAATCGATTCTAAATTATTTATACCATTAATATTGATCCAACTTTATGTTGGAAACTGTGGTCGTTGACTAAGTCGCCTAGTTGAATATACACATGCATTACTCAAATCAAGTTCAGCATTAAGCTGGCTATTATCACTATTTATTGTATTTTCTTGTCACTTATGTCTCCCACGACCTCAATTTACCATACCATAGACTTTAAAAAAATAATAGGATAGTTACCAAACTGCAATAGCTTCACTTACCTGAGCTAAGCTGCACCTTCAGGAAGCTCCCACTCACATCGGCACTTGCAAGCGCAACGAAGCTTCACAAAAGCAGAGTTTCCTTGTCTTCCTGAAAGGAAAAACATAGGATCATTATATAAGTCGATGCGACAAACCTCAGCTTGCAACCACAATGTGCGCACAAATGTCAGCAATGGTTTGCTTCACACCTGTACAAGCATGATCCAAAAGTGTGAAATGCATGTGTCAGGTTTGGCTCAGATAATTCAATGATGGTATATGATATCATCGTTATGTTTGGACAATAGCTTGGATGCTACCTTTAGGCTTTAGCCATTGAGTGCTGTTGTCCAAGTATATAGCTGAATCAGATGGACAGTGACAAGTTGCTACTATGGATAATACAACAGTTGTTTATATTGTGACACTCTACGCGACAGAGAGAGCTGGTTGATTGTAATCCTGCTTTAGATCAATATATAAGGCTCCTGCGGCTTGCCTGTAAGATGTATTTCTTTAAAATGCTCAACAGACAAATTACAGCTGACTTTTCTTCATGAGTACTTGGTAATTCAATAACTCAGATACAATACGCATGACAGGACACGCTCATAGTAGCTAGCACTCCCTAGCCAAGGCTGTCCCATGTCGCATATTTTTTTATGTGCGGATCATATTTCTTTCAAGTTACTTTTCGCTGCATGCAAAGTGCAGTAGTAATGGTTTATGTCTGCATGCGGGCACAACTTTGCCAAATTGTAGTAAACAAATATTGGCACGAATGTTCTTAAAGCAGTAGACCCTTCGGATCTCAAGGACAAATAGATCAATGCAAAGGGTTGGTGCTTGGTACTGCTGCTTTGGTTTTCTTTGCCCCTTTCGTTTGCACCAAGAGTCAAGCTCCACAAAAGTAATGAGCATTTTGTGCTTTTCATTTGGTGGCACTTAGTAGCATCAGGTTTTCATAAATAAGAAATTTGATCCTACATACCAATCAATCATAGTATTTATTCAAATTAGTACCAACCTGATTGTGCAACTAATCTTGCAATATACATATGCAGCTTGTATCACGTGCATTCTTTAGAATCCAGAAGTAGGTATCAGTTATTGTACCTCAGATGATGATTCACAGTTTCACAATGTTGTTGCCTCCAGGATCCAGTCCTGTCACCACTTGACAGTGTCAGGAAAACATATCTCGGTTGAAGAAAAAACATCTGAAAACAAGAATCTGTCAATTCAAAACCTACTTTAATATTTTCTGACCAACAGAAAGTGTTTTAAAAGTGACATATATAACCAGCAGGGGATCCATTTGGGGCCAGCACAGTAGCACCTGCCTTACCTGTGGTTTTATTTCCAGATATGTCCACGGGAAAATAATGACGCATGTTGGATGCCCTAAGCATTTCTTTTAAAATTGTTTACCTGCCATGTTTTATTCTAGAACATGAAGGTCCCATGAAGCCCGACAAAGGGGGGAAGAATTGATGATCCAAAAAAAAGGCCAACGGAAATGATGGCATAGGTGATTTCTGTTAGATGTATATGTATTCTTGTAGTTTCCCCATTGTATAAGGGGCTTTGTGCATATTTGCCTACACCTGTACATGTATATATTTGGGCCTATTGCCCCATGATGAATACAAGTGCTATTCGTAACATGGTATTAGAGCTAGGTTAAATTTTTCTTTAGCCACCGCACGGTTGCACTTGCGTGTTTTCTCTTTCAATCGATCTTCTTTTTGCTCGATTGATTTTGATCTTCGTTCTGATCAATCTTCACCGGAGCTGCACGTCTCTTCTCTGGCCGGAGCCGCCGCCCTCGCTCACCGGAACAGCTGCTCTTCCTCGCCGGAGACGACGTCCTCTTCTCTGGACAGACCTCGCCGCCGCCATCAAATTGGCGTCGAATCGGTCCGCCGTCTGCTCAAATTGTCGCGTCCTCAAGTGTCTTTGCCGCCTCCTTGCCGGCTGCTGACGCCGTCGTCGAGGTTGAACTCGATTTGAAGCCAGATTCACCGCCGCCGCCGGAATCGAAGCGAATCGCTTCGTTCTCTGTTTTCCGTCCTCGGCTCGATCTGTTTCCGTCGGCTCGGCTCGCGGCTCGGCTCGTCTGCTCGGGTCGGCTCGGCTCGGCTTGTCTAGGTCATGAGTCTTTAGCTCAGTGTCAGGGATGTCGGTTAGGCAAGCAGATACAGCTTCCCTATCCTTCTAGTGAGTCCGTGTCGCAGCGTCCTTTTGATCTTGTTCACACAGATGTATGGGGCCCTGCTCCTTTTGTTGCTACAGGAGGTTATAAGTATTATATACTTTTTATAGATGATTTTTCTCGCCACACATGGATTTACTTTATGAAACATCGTAGTGAGGCTTTATCCATCTATAAGACTTTTACTGCTATGATTCGCACTCATTTTGACACTTCTATTCGTGTTTTTCGTGCGGACTCTGCAGGAGAGTATCTTTCTGTAGCACTTCGTCAGATTCTTTCTGAGCAGGGCACCCTTGCTCAGTTTTCTTGTCCTGGTGCTCATGCTCAGAATGGTGTTGCTGAGCGCAAGCATCGCCACCTTCTTGAGTCTGCTCGCGCTCTTATGCTTGCTTCTTGTGTTCCTCCTCATTTCTGGGCCGAGGCTGTTTCTACTGCCAACTATTTGGTTAATATTCAGCCTTCATCGGCTCTTCATGGAGGAATTCCTTATGAGCGTCTGTGTGGCAAGTTGCCTGACTACTCTCGCCTTCGTCTTTTTGGCTGTGTGTGCTATGTGCTTCTTGCACCTCGTGAGCGCACTAAATTGACAGCTCAGTCTGTTGAGTGTGTTTTTCTTGGGTACAGTGCTGAGCATAAGGGATATCGTTGTTGGGATCCAGCTGGTCGTCGCATGAGGTTTTCTCGGGATGTCGTTTTTGACGAGTCACGTCCTTTCTACCCTCGTCCCTCTTTGGATACCTCTTCTGCGTCTTTAGTTTGCCTACACCTGTACATGTATATATTTGGGCCTATTGCCCCATGATGAATACAAGTGCTATTCATAACAATTTCCAGATTCATGACCAAGATGTAACTTACTATAAAACAGCCACTATTTATTGATTCTCATGTTTCTTTTTACACAGATAGATACAATTATCAATGCATGCTTACAACACACTTGTCACTTCCAAGAGGTACATTGGGTCGCTGGCCGAATGGTCATAGAGAGCTCATTGTTATGGCTTTATGCAGATCTCCGTGTCAGTTGTTCCTTTGATGTGCTCTCGAATATCTTGTCTGCGTTGCCTACCTCAAAACCATCACGCCTGTGGTGTTCCTTCACCTTCAGAAGTTAAAAAAGCCACATTCTTGTTAGCAGAACAATACACTTGATACAAGACAAAAGTAAAGCATGTGAGCAAATCTCACAGCTACCATGCAACTAATCAAGGAATCTAGAACGCCCCCAGTTGTTCTAAACGAAAGTACCATGGGCAGAACTGTCGATAGGTGATGCTCAGACAGTTTATCAAAGTACCAGATCGAATAATTTAATATTCACAAAAGGAGAAACATCTGTATAACAAAATGCCAAATGCAAATATTCTCAGCCATGTTCGTCAATAATAGGGGTTATGAGAAGAGGGGAAAGGACAAAACATGCTAACCTCTTCATCTTGCAGATCTTTGAACTGTGGTAGCAGCAGGCGTTCAGCAAATTCAATATAGCATCGGGGAATATATTCAGTGACTCCATCAGCAAAAGTAAATAACCCCGAATCAGCTACTGTTGAGCTTTGCTGCAGCAGGCCATCAGGACTCACTATTGAATTATCATCAATGAAACACCCATTAGCTTCATATGGAAATTGGAAATGCCCTCAAGCTAAATGTTCTCTAAATTTTCAGTGTGATTAGCTGGGGTATAAATGTTTATGGTTATTCATCAAGTGCATAATGGAGTAGGATACAAAAAACAGGAAACCATTGAGCTTTAGCATAATCTGGGTGGAACAGATATATTGGAGCCATTAACATACCTTTCAAAATCCCTCCCTCTGAATTCAACTTGAACCCATTGTCCTCCACAAATTTGTTGAATTTATTTATACTTTTGATATCCGATTCTAGACGATGAGTAGCAATTGTGGCATGATTTAGAGCATAGCCATTAACAAGAGTCCATGCAGCATATTCACTTTCCCTGGTGACGAAAAACAAGAACAAAGTACACAGGTCAATAGAACAAATAAACAGAATAGCAAAAGGTAGAATCAGAAACATCAGTAAATAAAGGAACAAAGGGTGTCTTCATGTCTTCCTGAGTTATAATATTAATACATGTGCAAATAATTTTGTGCTGAACCTCGTATGCTTTAGCTGTTCAAGAAGTCATCAACAGGAATACCTAGACAGAACCAGGAAGTCAGAATAAATGGGCTTCTCCCACGTCAGCTCCCCGGATGTACTTGCAAGAGCTGCATGTTTATTTCCTTTGCCAGATGTTTTGATGTACTTATGTATAATTTCCTGCAAACAAAAACAACATGGTAAATTTGTTTAAACAACACACATATGCATGGTTGAAAGGAGGTAGAAACAAAATCAAAACTAGTTGCAGTTGTTACTATATCCCACAACCCATATTCTCCACCTGACAGCATTAGTTATCAGAAATAGGGTCAGAATTTTAAACTCTTTTATGCTTGTACTGTTGTACATTGAACTCATAGAAAGAACAGGAATGGTTATGGCCATTCGACATACCAGCTTCAAAAATTTATTTTTGTGAATGCAATCTATCTGTGCGGTTGCTTAACCTTTTACAAAACAAATGGGCCAGTGAAGTGAAGTAAACAGTCTGGAATTACCTGGCTTTGCGCAGTCAACTCATTCACAAGAAGTTCCGAAATGAATATCCTTGGTAAAGGCCCATATATACCAGTCCCAGTGCAGCAATCATTGGCGGGAGGTGAAAACCATAACGCTCTAAGCTTCTTTGCTGGAAACCTTAGTTCTTCACGAGGCACGTAACCAAAATCAGTAAAAAATTCAGCAAGAGAGTTTATACCATAACCATCAACCTACAGTTGTAACAGATTAAAATGTTACCCGCCTTTTACATTAAGAAACACTGCAGAACTGCACAAAACATAACACAGAGCATATACAGGATGAGAACATAATTGAATCTTGTGCCAGCACTGACCCCAAATGTCCGGAAAGCAAAGTGATCGTAGAAAATGTGATCCCCGTCATAAGAACGGACAAGCTCCAGAATGGTTTTCGCTGTTGGATTCCTGCTCAAATAAACTTTTTCCATGTTTGACATAACTGACCGAAAAAATGTGTCAGCACCCTGAAATAGGAGAAAATTCAAGAACATCACTTCATTTTTTCCCAACAATCAGAGAACTCAATAATTCACACAGGACAAAACAAGAGTACCAAATTAAAAAAAAAGTGGTGAAAGACAATATTTCAGTATTCAGGACCTCACAGTATGGCCATACAAATTTTGCAAGCCGCTTTCTAGTACCTGTTCTGAATAACTTCTGACATATCGTAATGAACCATGCCAGTTACCACATTGGTAACTAGACATGGAGTATACACGAATACTGCCTTTTGACAGTGATGAAGACAGAACCATGGTCTTTTCAACAAGGTCTATAGATCTAGAAGGTCTATGCAACATGATACTATTTTTATTAGGGAACTGAACACTGCTTGGTTCCATGGTGGATCAAGGAACGCCTTGGTATTACAAAAGACTAGGTTGTATTTCCTATGTTTTTCCGCATTATAATTATGAAATGTTGCGGTTTCAGCAGGTTCATAATCTGTTATATTTAAATCTTTTGCCAGTCATCTTTGTCTGCAACAAATAGAAAAGGGCCAATTACACATCTGGCCTCCTTTTTGAGGGTTTGCATATTTGACCCTGTTTGGTCAAAGTGAAACCTCAATCGTGCAAAGGGTATAAAGGCCTTTTTACCATGAATTTAGCACCGTCAAAGGCCTCAAACAGAATAGAGTCAAGTGGATGCTTCAGTTTGAAAAAAGAGGGTCAAATATGCGAACCCTAAAAAAGGAGGCTAGACGTGCAATTGGCCTACAGAATAGGGTCAGATATGCAATTTCCCAATAGAAAATCTCAGCCCTGCCACACGGTGGATTATTATGCAGTGAAGTCTTCCTAAACTTCTTGCCCCTGTAACAATTAGTCGAGGAGTCAGACATCGTCTAGGTTATTATATGTTGGATCCGGAGGGTGCTGGACAGCAGCTAGCAACTAGAGCCACTTCATTACATTAGACACTAAGGTGTTATTTCTCCTAGGTTCCAAAATGTGCCAACTATAGTGTCGGTTTGCTACATTGCCTACTCCGGCTAGTTTATAGGAAACACTGTACTAGACTCTGGAAACACTGTACCAATTATATTCCAGAAACAAAAGGATTACTTTTTAACATTGTACTCCAGAAGGACCATGATATGAATAACACACATCTGAGTTGTTCGCCTGTCCCTTCCAAAATCTTTCCATGTATTATGGATTACGGTAAGAGGAGTTGTAACATGTCTCATTAACCTTGACTCAATAATTAAAAAAAAAAGTGAAGCCAGTGCATTTGGTCCAGCGCGGAGCTGAGACAAAGGTCCGAAACAAAAGCTCCAGCTACTAGCTCCAGTGACACAGCGCGGCCCCACGCTGGCGTGTCCATAGCAACAGTAGAAACCGTGAGAAGGACAAACAAGACGCGCACGTGCACCACACGCCGCGCCGACGGCGCCCAGGGTCGCCGGCGAACGCTATCTATCTCGCGACGAACCAATCACACATCGCAGAGAGAGAACATTGGGGCGCGCGTGTACCTTGGGAAGGGGATCGGCGGAGCCGGGCGCGGCGGGCGCCC
>LAPY01002390.1:3744-16399 GCA_000970635.1 Eragrostis tef
CTCGAGGCCCTCCCCGAGGAAGCCCGCTGCTGGCAGACCGCGGATTGCTGCCGCGGCAACGTCCTACTTGTGAATTGGGAGGCCAAATTGCTGGCCGTGGTGAACCCCTTGACGCGGCAGAGGGAACGTGTCATTGATCATGTTCCCAATGGCATCTTTGAAAGGTACCAAGGCTTCGAAGACGTTGGCATATTCTGCTCGGATGACGACCCCAGGTCGTTCCGTGTGTCCTTTCTTTCCTTCGATGGCTCGAGGATACAGGCTACTGTTTTCTCGTCAGACACCGGGGTTTGGTCAGTAACCCCATCGGTGGACTTCCCGGTGAAGCCAGAAGATGACCCTGGCCGTGACCTTCTGAATAGGTTTTGTGTGCATGAGAGTGGGTTCTTGTACTGGATTCATGCGGAGCTGGGATATATGTTTTCGCTTGACACCGCCATAATGGAGTTCTCCATGGCAAAGCTCCCACGGTGCAATACCCGTACCGCTGTCGTCACTGAAACCAAGGATGACACAGCTTGCATTGTTTATACTGATGGACCTAACGTTGGTGTTTTGATGCACATGAGGGATGATCATGGTGTTGAGAGATGGGTGGAGGACAGGGTGATCCCCTTGGAAACAGAGCTTAAACGGGTCCTATCAGGCGAATTCCATGATGGCATTGAGCTTCATCTTTGGGAAGTTTGGGATGGCTATGCATATTTGACAACATCAGCTATGGACCACCGTACCCAAAATCCCTGTTGGTTTCTGTCTCTATGCTTGGAAACGATGAAACTGGAGAAGCTGTTTCGCAGGAAGTTTGATAGGAATATGCATTTGTACTTCATGAAATGGCCTCCTTCTTTACTTGGTAACTCTAAGAAGTTTTCATGGGAAGATGCTCCGTTGAAATGCAGTACTCCCCGGGCATCGGGAACTTGTGAGAAAGAAAAAGAGCAGAATCTCGCAAACTAATCCCTTGTTCTTGAGTAAATCGAAATGCATAGGTGACACTGGAAACCAATTTCTTTTGAAGCTTCATCAAACCGAAGAATCCAGTCTAGCTGCAAGATTTCAGATCCACTGAGATATTAATATCTTTCCTCCAAAATTGGATGCTTAACTATAGTTCTATATATTCTGGTTATGTGCTTGCGCTTGTCACTTCACATTTTTACAACTGTTAAGAATTATTAGTCTTTCTGCTTCTTAGTTTGCGTTTGAATTTTATGTGCTGTTGTGCTTGAGGTGTGACATGTCTTTCTGTTGTACTTGTACCATGTTCTTCAAGAGAGCATGAAATGTTTACTCTTTCTTACGACAATATCCACACTATTTTGGCTTGTTAATGCTTTCTCAGGAATTAGGTGATTTGGTGTTACTTAGCTGGCAGACGGACACTTACATTTGGTATATTTGCATGATGGATTTTGATTGCATGATTTCTCAGCTAATTTTTGTCTACTACCACAATGTTTCTTTCGATATGGTTAGTTCAATATTTTGCCCTAAACCTCAAAGAAAATGGAGGTAATACAATGCTTGCAGTTATCTTAAAAGTGTAACATGTTAGAATTCGGGGAAAGGAAAAAAAAACTGAAATACTCCACTGTGTTTGGTACCATATAGATTTACCTATCTGAACATGGGCTGAAGTTCCTTCATTTGCTATGGCTAATCTGTTTCCACTGTGTTTGGTACCATATAGATTTACCTATCTGAACATGGGCTGAAGTTCCTTCATTTGCTATGGCTACTCTGTTCTGATTGTGGTAAGAGTTGAAATATGGTTCTAGATTCATGCTGTATATCATCTGATGCTAGGAAAGTGAGTTTGATGACCTGTTGAGTTCCGATGGCTGTCCCCTTACAACAGTGGTGACCACAGTTGAGAGTTCTAGTGCCTTGTTCTCTGTTTTTGCAAAACTTTCTTTCTTCCTTTTTTGTTCCATTTTCAGTCAGCTTAGCCTATGTACTGGCTGTATTTATGTGGGAGTGTAAATAGGATATTATGTTACGGCATTGCATATTTGATCATTTGGAGTGTGTATCCACACAAGAAGGGGTACCAGTTGTCTGAGCAAAATTCAGAAAACAGCATCTCGCTCGTTATCTGATTATTTTTTCTAGGGAATAGCTTGGTGCACAGCCCATGCACTGGGTATTTGAACCTGCTACTGAATAGGCGCTGATTTTGGGGTTGGAATTTTTTTCTTTTCTTTTGAGTCTCCATTTCGGGGTAGGAACTGCTGTGTTTTAGTTGTCCTCAAAGTAGCACATGGGTGTTTACACAAAAGATTATAGGACATTTATACAAAAGTTGATTCAGCATGGGTGTTCATGCTTTTATTAGTTGTTCATTGAACTGAAGATAGTATCATGTATTCTTCCATCGGCATGTGAAAATTTAACAGTTTTTCAGGCGGTCTTGAAATAAAAATAACGACAGGCTGATCATAGATGTGTCGTCGAGGCGCTAGGACTACAACTTGTTTTCTGGTTTAATTTGTATGTACAGATGGATCCCAGAACCAAATCATCCATGTGACAGCAACAAGTGTACAGTCAGCAATCCAATGTCATCTTGGGTCACAAACAGTTTCTGGTTCACAGCTCTTGGCTTTCGTTCTAGCCTGTCAGCGGGAACGTGCGTGCCTTATTCAGTTCACACGGGCGCCGTCATTCAGGTTACTTACTCGCCATCATGTCGTGATGGTCGCGCATATTTTGTGTCCGCAAGATGTACCGTGGAGCATGTCACGGGGGTAAGGGCAAGCCCACACCGACCAACCAAAGAGCCAAAAATGCATTGCAGGGCTTGTCGTGTCGCTTGGCTGCCGGATGGCATGATTTGGCTATGCGACACATTGACCTTGCTCTAACAGTCTGTTTGGATTGTGCCTTGGCCTGAGCACCGCTGGCCAGGCATCGTTCGTGGCCTCAGGCGTCCAAAATCCTCACGCCGAGAGGAGCCATCGTGACGTTGTTCAGCCGGATGCCTTCTGATAGACACACCAGCCTGCGCATGACGTGAGCCCGTGACCGGTGGTGATCAGCGACGTCCACCAGACAATGCGATTCCTAGTCCAACAGCTGCTGCGCCTGGGGCGAGCCGTCGCAGAACACGAACAGAGTGCTGCCCAGCCCGTACCAGTTGGCAGTGGCACCCTTGAGCCCCCGCGCGTCGGCTGCTCTGCGCCAGTACCCCGACGAGGAGGACCAAGTGCTCGCGTCAGACGCCAGCGCTTGCACGAGCTGCGATGGCTCAGCAACGAGGCAGCGCCGGAAAGAGGGGTCTAGCTGGAACGCCGACCGGGTCGAGTCCTGATCCTCCTGAGTCCTGACATGTCACATCGCCGACGCGTCAGAGTTCTCGCGAGCTCAGCGTTGACGCCCGGCGCCGGCACGTCACGTGGGACTCCGGCTCAGCTCCTGATCTCCCGTTGTCCTTGTCACCGCTCATCGATCGCCTGGCCCTCCGCAACGATCGACGGCTGGAGATCCACAACTCGACCTGCGGATGCAGCGGCGTCTTTCGTTTGCTCTTCTCGGTTGCTTCTTGTGCCGGTGCTGATCGAGCCACCGAACAGCCAACCCCGGCAATCAACAAGGACGACGAAACTCCGGTACCCTGGCAGCTGCTCTGCTTAACGTGTTGACCGTCACCAACGGCCGCTGCATCGTGGACGACCCACGATGCCCCCGAGCTGGACGCTCCATCTGTACAGGGGAAATCAAATGCCAAAGGTGCCTGCCCGGGAAGGCATGCTCTGCGTGCCATTGATTTTACCTCGTGATTTGTGCAATTGGGGCCCATGTGCTGCATGAGGAAGTGAGGAGCCACAAATCTGGGTGATGTCCAGTGGGGAACGTGCCTTCCCCGGATTGGAGCGCTGTGGTCTAATGTTTGCACCTTTGCACAGGAATATTCTTTGGCACTAAAAATTTCCCCAAAGATCGATCAACCCTTTATTTGTAGATACGGTCGAGTTCCTTACATAGCAAAACTGCCAAAACTTTCTCTCTCTCTCTCTCTCTCTTTTGTGCGAAGGACATAATAAAACTCTATCCGTGTACGGTCGAGCTGCAACTGGGGCACTTAGCTAAGCACCCATCCCTATTGTCATAACAAGGCAAGTTCGGCTGAAGTACTTCGCAACAGTGGCAGTCAACCCAACCACGACCGGCAATATCACATTTTCTTTTGACGCAAAAGCCGAGTTTGCAGTCCTTGCTCTTCTCTAATGCATTGGACGCATCAGCCATTATTGCATCAGCAGTAGTGTTCCCAAGACTAATTTGGTAGATTCTAGTACTTCCGGCCACGGATTGCTGAAGACGACCTAGTGCAAAATTTAATATAATGTTTGTTAGCAAATAAAACACATGTATATATGTAGACGATGCGAAGATCATGACAAACAAGCATGATATGGCTATTGTGTACACCAGGCCATGGGAGCCAATGCTCCTCATATTGGATCACTAGAGTGGTTGTAAAGCAAAGGAGGGCAACCTATAAAGCAATGCAAAGATGATCTCACACAATTGCCTTCACATTTCATGGTTTATGTACACCACGAGTCAGGGTCAAGTACGTGTTGCAGTTGTTGCTTTTATATTTATTTTTCTGATTTTGTTGCAATATTTTTTAGGAGCTACTATTCTTAGTATATACTCTAATTAGAGAGACGTTTCACCTGTAGCCAATGCCAAATATAATTCCACCTCATATCATCCTTATTATGAATGCCCGTTCATTGCACTTCTCCCCAAAATATCATCCTAACATCTTTATATTGTGAAATAATTTCTCTCTCTCTCTCTCAACAATAAAAAGTTGAGAGCCTTTCTGCCGTTTTTCACCCAAAAAAGAAGGAAAGAAAAAGGTTACCCACACCACACCGTACCCATCATCATATATGATCCTATTTTACCCCATCCAACAATCCAGATCCAATCCGCGTGACATGTTTACACACATCTAATTGTCCATATTGACTTGTAATTGTGAATAGTGTGTGGACATTTAAGCACCATTTTCTTTTATTAGCCACCAAGCAATCAACAATAATGGTAATCAATTTGGTAATATTCCTTTCCAAATTAACCCAGACCAACATGGTGTGACTAATTAATCCCGACCCTCATGGTAAGGCATTAGATGACATATTTATTTCCTTCTCTGATTGTCTCGAATTAATATTCAAGGAAATGCAAAAGGAAACCACATGCATCGACTCCTAATTAATCCCGGTCCCACGGTAATGCATTAGATCCCATATGTATTTCCTTCTCTGATTGCATCTAATTTTTTAGGATTTAATGGCGTTGTACTTTCAGCGGTAGGAGACGTTGCCGTCAACAATGAGACGCTAATGGCGGCTTCTTCAATTAGCTTATCTAGCTAACAGATTCATTTATCTAGTTTTATAATTTATACAAGGGCCATGTTTGCGTAAAAATCTTCCAAATGCTGCATTCTCAGGACTAATGTTTTGTTTTTAGAAAAGAGAATATATTTTAATATTCTAGCCTCTGTATCAACAAATGCATGTAGTTGTCTGAGTAATTACTTATTACAGACCAAAACAAGACTAAGTTCAAAACCATGACTAAAAAAGAAAGGAAGATCCTCTTATCAGGACTAATATATCTTCCAGAGAAAAAATATCAAATCAGGTTGCATTATAATAGAGTGGCTGAGCCATGCAAAAGTTCTCAGCCTCTCTTACTCCTCGTAGGATCCTCTTGACGTGCCACAACTTTATTCCTTACAAAGTTCGTGAAACTCGTATAGTTCTTCTGCTTACAGATTACAGTTCTATCCCATTGTTTGAGAAAATGTCTCAAATCCAATTGGGGAGGGGGAATTACAGTGTGGACACCATTGCTTTCCCCGAGCAGAAGTACGCCAGATCGCTTTCACACAAGATGCTTACTGATTACAGTGTCCAACTGGGCTTGGAAGTACGCGTGGTGTCTGTCTCGTGTGTCCACACAAGATGATATAGTGGGGCGTATCGTGCGCGAGAAAGCGATGACACATTAATCTAAAAAAAGTTCTATCGAGTGCTATATGAGCGCGTTGCACCGGTGCACGTTGGTGCGGAAAGACCGGGAGCCGCGGACGGGGCGATGCTAGCTAGCACGGCATGCGACGAGAGCCCGATACGATGTCGTCGCGCGAGGCAAGCGGCATACTATACTCGTAGAAAACAAGGCAGGCGAAGGCGGCGTCGGCTAGGCGCTTGCTTGGCCACGGCTCTGGATCGTCACGATCGTGCCTCGAGGGCTTGGACTAATTATGGCGCGACGCTCAGAGGCGTGGTGGCGACAAACGAGAAACGAGGCGGCGAGCATGCGTCGGGCGTAGCAGGCAGCCGGGAGTGTCCGTGGAGCGCTGAGCCGGAGACGACGGGTCCTAGCTCGGAGGAGCGTCGTGGAGGCCACCGCGACCTAAAGACCACCGCGTCAGCTGCTCGATGCCGACGATCGAGGAGGCCAGGACCAGGTTCTCGCGTCAGATGCCCTCGGTGAGCGCCGAGCGGGCACGATCGAGCTGCGATGGCAGCGGCGAGGCTTCCCCGCATCGTTTCGTGCCAGTGCCCGTCGATTCTATCTGCGCGCCTGAAGGAGGTCATGCTGGAACGCCGGGTCGAGCCCTGATCCTGACATGTCCATCGCCGACGCGTGGAACCGGCACGTCACACTCACACTCCGCATCGACCGGTTCCTGGTCTTCCGTCGTTCCGCGCGTCCGCATCGATTGCCTGATCCCTCCGCGACGACAGCTGGAGCTCGACTGCGCAGCAGCAAGCGGGTGCTTTGTTTGCTCTTACCGATTTCTTCTTGGACCGGTTCTGATCGAGTTGAACTACCGGCAAGGAAGACGTACGAAAATCCGGTACCATGGCTGCTGCTCTGCTCAATTTTCCCGTACTTGGGGTGTTGACCTTCTCGGCACATATATACGGCCGTCCCTCATCGCCATCTTGGACGACCCAAAACGCCTCGTAAGAAAAAAAAAATATCAAATCCGGTTGTGTTAGCTGAGGCAATGGAAAAGCTTTTAGTTTCTCTTACTCTCCTCATTGGGATCCACTTGACGTGCCACAACTTTTTATTCCTTATAAAGTGAAACTCGTATAGTTCTTCAAATAACATTTGTATCCCACTATTTGAGCAAATGTTCCAAATCCGATTGGGAGAATAGCTTCGAGTTTAGATATTTGGATGCATCTGCATCTGATATCACAATATATTTGTTTGATAAATTGCATTTTTGTCATGGCATCCCACATTATACGGGATCTCATAATAAATATTACCAATTTGCAATACAAGAAGAACTACACGATAATCATGGAAACATACTTGATATATGGTGTATGCAACATATTAATTAAACTTCTTAATTCATGATCGGTGGTTTTCCATTCTTTCCAAGTATATCTTTAATGGAGTTAGCCAAAGCATTCCAATTCCCTCGCATTGTACCACCCACATTAGCTAGAAATCAAAAGTTAATAAAATTTATATAAAGAATCATTCTATTATATAAACGAAAGTGAAAATATTGCTTGTTAGTAGTGTAATAGATGAGCATCGACACGACAACGTTATTACTTGAAGTTCTCTTGCGTGCCTTGCAACATCATAAGCGGAGCCTTGGGCAATAACAAGGATACGAATGACGCTGAGGGTCAAGGCTCCGTGTAGAACGCGACCACCGAAGTGCCTGTAAAAAATTGAATAAAAAAACAAGTTAGGAGGTATTATATGACTATGATAGACTTTATTTTTTCTCAAAAATCATATAATAAAAAACACTACAAATAGAAGTATATAAGAGGCATGCACCAAGAGATCGTGCGTCCTCACAAGAGTGAGCTACAACTAGTGTGCCTGCCTCACTTTCCATGCACCGAACTTCCACGTGGCTCAACAGAGATTGCCCTCTATGTGGACGACGTAGGCTAGCCGACATTGAGTTACCTAGTTGAAGTTGATGGCTCACGAGCTTGGGCGGATCTACATTATTGTCCACACTGGTGTGGCCGCACACAAGTTTGTGCAATGAAGAATCAGAGACGACTCTGCATCTCTGTCTGCAGTGCCCTTTTGCCCTGCAAGTTTGGCACAAGGTCAGTCACTGGACAAACTACCTCATTCAGATGCCGATGGAAGAACAAAGCGACCAGCAAATGGTAAAGCAATCAAAGGACATCAGAAGAACAAAGGCTGCAGTTCTCATGTACACCACCTGGCACATTTGGAATGAACGCAACAGAAGAGTCTTCACCGGAATCATGAAGGAGTCGGCTGATGTGATGAGAATTTTTAAGGAAGATATGGCCTAGAGGGCGAGAACTTGCGGGCAGCCAAACATGGCTGATATTGTAAGACAAAGTGACATTTTGAACATGTAATAAGTAAACATTCTGATGTAATTTCTTTTTTCTGCTTAATGAAAAGGCAGTGCTCCAGTCTCAGTTAAAAAAAAACTGGAAAGGCAAAAAGCAAAGCAAAGCAGAAAGTACCGCATGAATTTAAAATGTGGCCCCGATAAAAATAAAGTGCTACATAACCATACAACCTGTCACAAAAGCTGTGGTGCAAACAAATATGTTTGAAGCATCATCCAAAATATTACAGCGCCATACTAATGATAAGCAGCTTATGGTTCGACTAAACCGTTACTGCTCCATAACACAATCTCCTTCATCGAAATAGATCTTCAGCATATAAGGGCATGTCAATTAAAAGAACTAAATATGAACTAATTGAAAAATTAATTACAATTTTTTGGCAAATTTTTGAGTAAAATCTAATGACATAGATAATTAAGTACATTGCTTCATGCACAATACTTAAGTGCATACATGTTTCAATGAAAAAAAAAAGAGTAAAATACGCCCCAGGTCCCTAAACTATTAGCCGATGGTCATCTAGGTCCATCAACTCTTGAAGTGACCATCTGGGTCCTTCAACTATTTTCGGATGGTCATTTCGGTCCACAAACTTTTAAATGACCACTTAGGTCCATAAACTATTTATGTTATGTCAACCAAGTCCATTTTTAGAAGACGAAAACGTACAATCTAGAAATGACGATGTGGAGACATTCTCACTGCAACATTACTCCGATGGGACGGTGTTTTCAATGTTGATGCACTCGCTTACAACCTATATCCCCTAACGCGAGGTCACTCATAGATGTTGGGTTATTTTGTTCCTTCTATTGTTTATAGAAGTATAGAGTCACTCTCATACATGACACTGCGGCTCACATCTACTCCATACACCGTCACATGTGGTAGTGCCAGTGGTGTGTACTTCGACGGCGTGTGATGGTGACAAAGTAAAAAAATAAATAAAAGACCCATATGCTATATGTCTCCACGCAATTATGCCCAGATTTGATATTTTCGTCTCTCGAACATGGCCTTGGTTGACACAACATAAATAGTTTATGGACCCAGGTGGTCATTTAAAAGTTTATGGATCTAAATAAACATCCAAAAATAGTTGAAGGACCTAGGTGGTCACTATAAAAGTTCATGGACCTAGATGACCATCAGACAATAGTTTAGGGACCTGGAGTGTATTTTACTCAAAAAAATAATAGTATTGAAATGTTGGCAACAATACTGGTACCTTAATTTGGAGCATTTTCAGGAGTGGTGCCGCATGTAGAAGAAATAATGTCCAAGTAAGGTCACATTCTTCAAAAATGTTTCAAGATTTACTATCCTCAGGTTCTGCAACAGAGGAGCCAGTTCTTTCGTTACCTACTCTGTAGAAGACTGGATGAGAATTATCCCAAGCCCAACAATAGCTCCTACAAAGGTGATGTTTCAACTTCCTTGATCTTCATGAAATATTGAGAGAGCGAGAGTGCCATTGAGCATATGCTTTATTTCTTTATCTCATTTTCAAAATATGCTAGATTTGTATTACATTAGGGACCATATACTTATTTTTTTCTCATTCAACTAGTTTTGATCTATGTACTCATGGTTTTTTTTTTGAGATCTATGTACTCATGGTTTTGTAGCTCCAGTTGCCGCAAGGCCACTTTTCTACTTCACATAAAAATTTAAATAAAACAATGATTAAATATAATGTCTAAAAATGAAAAACGATAATTGGAGCTGACCGTTGGGAACGCACGGGCCGAACAATAAAGGCGAGAACTCTGCCCACTCCCGGGCTTTAGTTTCCGATCCCAGTTTCACCGCCATGGCTTCGGGACCCACAGATCTGCAACACTCTCTCTGTTCTTGGACTTGGGTGTCAAGCTCTCCTGTGATCCAGTTCCTCTCAATCCTCACTTCGTCTCTTGCCTGCATATCTGGACGGACCTCTCCGCATTCTGCCGCCGCCGCCGCCATTTCCAGCGTCTCCTTCCAATTTCAGGTAGCCGTTGTCGACCGGAGCAACCCTTCATGGCTCCCGCCGCCCGGCCCCCCAGAACGCAACAGAAGAGTCTTCACCGGAATCATGAAGGAGTCGGCTGATGTGATGAGAATTTTTAAGGAAGATATGGCCTAGAGGGCGAGAACTTGCGGGCAGCCAAACATGGCTGATATTGTAAGACAAAGTGACATTTTGAACATGTAATAAGTAAACATTCTGATGTAATTTCTTTTTTCTGCTTAATGAAAAGGCAGTGCTCCAGTCTCAGTTAAAAAAAAACTGGAAAGGCAAAAAGCAAAGCAAAGCAGAAAGTACCGCATGAATTTAAAATGTGGCCCCGATAAAAATAAAGTGCTACATAACCATACAACCTGTCACAAAAGCTGTGGTGCAAACAAATATGTTTGAAGCATCATCCAAAATATTACAGCGCCATACTAATGATAAGCAGCTTATGGTTCGACTAAACCGTTACTGCTCCATAACACAATCTCCTTCATCGAAATAGATCTTCAGCATATAAGGGCATGTCAATTAAAAGAACTAAATATGAACTAATTGAAAAATTAATTACAATTTTTTGGCAAATTTTTGAGTAAAATCTAATGACATAGATAATTAAGTACATTGCTTCATGCACAATACTTAAGTGCATACATGTTTCAATGAAAAAAAAAAGAGTAAAATACGCCCCAGGTCCCTAAACTATTAGCCGATGGTCATCTAGGTCCATCAACTCTTGAAGTGACCATCTGGGTCCTTCAACTATTTTCGGATGGTCATTTCGGTCCACAAACTTTTAAATGACCACTTAGGTCCATAAACTATTTATGTTATGTCAACCAAGTCCATTTTTAGAAGACGAAAACGTACAATCTAGAAATGACGATGTGGAGACATTCTCACTGCAACATTACTCCGATGGGACGGTGTTTTCAATGTTGATGCACTCGCTTACAACCTATATCCCCTAACGCGAGGTCACTCATAGATGTTGGGTTATTTTGTTCCTTCTATTGTTTATAGAAGTATAGAGTCACTCTCATACATGACACTGCGGCTCACATCTACTCCATACACCGTCACATGTGGTAGTGCCAGTGGTGTGTACTTCGACGGCGTGTGATGGTGACAAAGTAAAAAAATAAATAAAAGACCCATATGCTATATGTCTCCACGCAATTATGCCCAGATTTGATATTTTCGTCTCTCGAACATGGCCTTGGTTGACACAACATAAATAGTTTATGGACCCAGGTGGTCATTTAAAAGTTTATGGATCTAAATAAACATCCAAAAATAGTTGAAGGACCTAGGTGGTCACTATAAAAGTTCATGGACCTAGATGACCATCAGACAATAGTTTAGGGACCTGGAGTGTATTTTACTCAAAAAAATAATAGTATTGAAATGTTGGCAACAATACTGGTACCTTAATTTGGAGCATTTTCAGGAGTGGTGCCGCATGTAGAAGAAATAATGTCCAAGTAAGGTCACATTCTTCAAAAATGTTTCAAGATTTACTATCCTCAGGTTCTGCAACAGAGGAGCCAGTTCTTTCGTTACCTACTCTGTAGAAGACTGGATGAGAATTATCCCAAGCCCAACAATAGCTCCTACAAAGGTGATGTTTCAACTTCCTTGATCTTCATGAAATATTGAGAGAGCGAGAGTGCCATTGAGCATATGCTTTATTTCTTTATCTCATTTTCAAAATATGCTAGATTTGTATTACATTAGGGACCATATACTTATTTTTTTCTCATTCAACTAGTTTTGATCTATGTACTCATGGTTTTTTTTTTGAGATCTATGTACTCATGGTTTTGTAGCTCCAGTTGCCGCAAGGCCACTTTTCTACTTCACATAAAAATTTAAATAAAACAATGATTAAATATAATGTCTAAAAATGAAAAACGATAATTGGAGCTGACCGTTGGGAACGCACGGGCCGAACAATAAAGGCGAGAACTCTGCCCACTCCCGGGCTTTAGTTTCCGATCCCAGTTTCACCGCCATGGCTTCGGGACCCACAGATCTGCAACACTCTCTCTGTTCTTGGACTTGGGTGTCAAGCTCTCCTGTGATCCAGTTCCTCTCAATCCTCACTTCGTCTCTTGCCTGCATATCTGGACGGACCTCTCCGCATTCTGCCGCCGCCGCCGCCATTTCCAGCGTCTCCTTCCAATTTCAGGTAGCCGTTGTCGACCGGAGCAACCCTTCATGGCTCCCGCCCCCCGGCCCCCCA
>LAPY01002391.1:53425-69910 GCA_000970635.1 Eragrostis tef
CGCGACGGCCTCCTCCTGCCCCACCGCCACCCATCCTCCTCTTCCCCTCCCTCTCCCACCTCCGCTGCCGCCGCGGCCTCATCATCCTCCATCCTCCAGTCCCTCCCCCTCCATGTGGTAAGCCTCTCCCCTATCTCCCCTCCTACTCCCTTCTCTTCTATTCGTCATCCTAATCCATTCCGGAATCGCTGTTCCCTCAGTCCTTCGACCGCGGCTTCTACCTCCTCGTGAAGGCGATCCAGGAGCTGCGCGAGCGCAAGGACGGCCTCGTCGTCACCGTCGGCATCGGCGGGCCCACTGGCTCCGGCAAGACCAGGTACGGCAGTGCCCACAGCTTTGATCGCTCCAGTTCGTGGAAGAGGTTAATCATTGCGTGCTGCTGTCCATGTCACACTCCGCAGCTTGGCGGAGAAGGTGGCTTCGGTCCTAGGGTGCGTGGTGATCGTCTCCATGGAGGACTACCGCACGGGGGCTGGCGGCGACGACGTCAGCGACGTGGACGCCATCGACTTCTACGCCCTCGCGCATAACCTCCAGGTTCGTCTCTGTCTCTTGCCGTTGAATTTGGGTGGGATTGGTTCGATGCACACGACCAGCTTGCTTTAATGTCGGGCCAGAGTGTGTTGAGAAATGGTGGCCATGAATGCTCTCATCGATCCTGCTACCGTTTGGTAGGAATACACTGATGGCTATTGTTGAAGGGGAATTTAATGACGATGTGGCCATGGGGTACATGGAGTTGTCATCTGAAAGAGAAATGCCCAGCTCCCCCTTCTGAGTGTCAATTTCTGTTATAGTCCTCTGTAAATGCAAACTATAGCAGAGGCACATAGGTACATGCTATTTGAATTTCGATGAAAAGATTTAGACTGTTGATGGTATTTATTTGTCAATTTGTAACAGCTCAAATCTCAGTTAGCATAGTCGAATGTTGAAAGGTGTAGGTTGTGCCAGATTTGCATTTCTAACCGTACCGATCCTTCTGGTGTAATGTTCTGGTTTAGTAGTTATCCGTCACCCCATGAATTTGGCCTGTATGGTCCTGATTTTGTGGGTGGACCTTGATATGTTCAAGATTTGTAAAATGAGTCTTGCTTTTGTTACTGGGAGTACACACGGTTCAATTAATCTTCCACATGTAGTTGTGCAGATTCGAGTTTTATCTTGACATCTTGTTTATTTGCCGTTGTGATAATTTGTCTCTTATTTTGCTGTACAACAAGTCCATTTCCATTTACAGTCATGTCTACTGAGCAGGATCTTATAAAGGGTAAAGATACGATGATGCCCGTGGTCGATTTTCAAGAGAAGAAACGCACGGGATGGAGGCAACTGAAGATTCCATCATCTGGAGTGGTATCATATTTCGCAATATGTGCTATACTGCTATAAACCTTAGCAATCTTATCTTTTCCTTATATTCTGATACATGTTTTCCTTCTAGGTGATTGTTGATGGTGCTTATGCTCTTCGTTCAACTCTAAGATCATTGCTTGATATCCGCGTTGCTGTGGTAAACATGATAGTTGCTTTACTTTCTTTAGACCCTTTTTTGTTGAGACTTACAATCTTGAATAACAGTAATAATACCTGTTAACCTTGCATTCGTTTCAGGTTGGTGGTGTTCATTTTAGCCTGCTTTCTAAAGTCCAGCATGACATCGGAGATTCTTGCTCCTTGGACTATCTGATCGACAGCATATTTCCATTGTTCAGAAAGCACATTGAGCCAGATCTGCATCATGCACAAGTATATACCTTGTTTATCCATTGCTATTATTAATAATATTATTATTTCTGACTATAGTTTGATCTGTTGTAATAACGCTTTCTAGTTGAATTGGTGGCACAGATTAGGATTGATAACAGTTTTGTCTGCTCATTTCGGGAACCATACTACAAGCTAAAGTGCAAAAATGAGGTCAGCAGACAATTGTGTTGATTAATAGTATTTTTTGCAATGTTTTTGTTAACTTCTTGTTCTGAGCTACTGCATTTCTTTTTCACTGCAATGATAATCACATTGGCTTGTTATTCAGGGAAGATAATATTTTGTCAGCACTCAGCATCCTTGTTTACTGGTCCCTGCCTTACTTATGAAAACTTTGTGGTACAAAGTTTTGTAGTGGTAGTTATGAACAGATGTCACTAAGCAACTAGATTTAGTTGGTCTATATCAAGTGCAATTACCAGCAGCCGGCCCATCTTCACATAATCATGATGACAAAGACCAAGGAATAATTAGGAATTTGATTGGTTTCCATATGTATGATCATTGTCACATCACTCAATGTGCTTTGCCAGTCGGCCTCCAAAAAGCTCTAGGCCACACCTTTCCGCCTCCCATTTGGACTTCTTGCCCCAGTTGCACATTAGCCCATGAAAGGCCAGTCAGAGAGTAGCAGTTGAAGGGTTCAATCTAACAGAACTGCAAACAGCAAAATGTGCATTATGTTGATCTTTGAGAGCATTGTGTTATTTAGTCTTCATGTTATGAAACAAACATCGTTATTAGTCATGATTCATTTTGCTGTTTGTAGCGTATCATTTGGCACGGGCAGAAATGCAACTTCGAATGGGCAAAAGGTTGACCTTTGAGAGCACAATGCTTTCAGTAGTTCTATTTTTGGCCAATGTGCTGCTACTGATATTTATGGACCTTATAAATTTGAGTGTTTAATTTGAAGTTTCTTTTTTGAATTAGAGTTTCGATGAATGCTCATCTTTGAGCATCATTGTATATCATGGATAGGAACCTACAGTTTTCTTCGTTTAAAGCAGACTGTTTTCTGACCCCCATGTTGCAGTATCTGGTGCAAAGATCTTTGTGTCATTGTTGATTCAGTACAAAATCACAGTGCCTTTTGCTTTCTTGCTATTCTTTTTTTTTTAACTTTGATTATTTTTATGTAGTCACCAGATGGCAAGAAGTTCTATTCTTTTGATTCAAATAAAGCAGAAACTGAGAAGTGAGTGCACATATCCTCTGCACCCTCCCTTTAACTCATGCACACTCATCTGGAGACGTTCTTGGAATTGAAGGTAGTCAAGATTGTTATAAGGGTCTTAGGAGCCATATCATAGATTGGTCCATAGATCAAAATGTCCCAGGATAGCAAATGATTCATTCTCAAGATTGGGGTTTAAAATGTCTTGACTATAAACTAAATCAGCACACAGCGTCTGTTGATACTTTCTTTTGGTTCTACTAATTTTATTTCATTTGCACTCTACGTGTTTGAACTAATCAAGAACCCAATTTCTGGTACAAATTTACATTTTATTAATGGGAAAAAGTGAACTCGGACAGCTTACATAGTATGTACCCTCTATCTGAGAACATTTGTTGTAAATGAGGCTGTATACAGCATATACCATTCTAAATTAAATTTTGCTAAAAGTACATGATCTACCACCCATGTGCATCACAATGAATTCTATAGACTGTAAATATAGAGTTCATGTGCACCTATGGGCACGAAGTCCATGTTGCTGGATGATAATTGTGCGATATGATCATGCCCAACTTATCTAGATCAGTGTCTTGATATCATTTGTAGGGCTTTTTTTCCTAAAAAACGTTAGTAGAATTCCTCATGTTCATTTCAATTTATGATAATCTTTTTCTTGTCTGTTTCAGCTTTATTGAGATGTACCTTAGGCCTCCTTTTGCTTCTGAAGAAGTGAAAATTGATGATTGGATTAAAGTTAGGCAATGTGGAATAAGATATTACCTATCGCTTGGGGATCAGAGGATTGTTGACAAATACTTCATAATCCGCCCAAAAGCTGAGTTTGAGGTTGGACGAACAACTCTTGGAGGGTTGTTGGCCTTGGGGTACAGTGTTGTTGTTAGCTTTAAACGTACATGCACATCTGTCTATAGCGATCAATTACTGATAGCAGCAGAGACAATCGACACTCTAAATGAGACCTTTTTGGTTTTAAAAGGCCCAAGTAGGAAGGTATGTATTATCTGACGCTGTATGTTCACATATCAACTTAATTGGGAGGTGTGTCAGAAATAGTTGTGCTGGAGTACTATGTCTTGGAAGTTTACAATTGTCGATATCTGAACATTCCTTTTATCTCCCATGGAGCAATTTGGCTGGCTTATATCGCATTTTGTCTTATAAATGGTTAGTAGATTCTGTAATTCTCATTATTTACCTTTTTGCCTGAACAATTTTAGATGACTGAACTATACTACTGGTAAATTAGATATTCCTCATAGACCATCAATAATAAATGTGTGCATGCATCAGCTATTTGCTATACCTATTTACTTCCCGGTAGCTTCTGAAATTTAACTATTTATGTACCTGGAATTGACAAGATGCTTTTCCTACTTTTTAGACCATACAGCCTTGTATTTTGTGAATTTGATGAACTGAAATCGAAAAATTGAATTTCTTTATTTATACTGCTCTGCGTAAAATATTTTCTATATTTGGTACTGAATTGATCACGTCCTTATTTCTGATCTCCATATAAAGTCCATGTTGGAATCTTTATTTGCGATTGAATCTTTGATAATTGAAAAATGTAGCTGATGTACATAATTTAGATTGTTGCTGCAGAAGCTTCTAAGCTTAGTATAAAGGGACCATGGATAACAAAGTCATATTTGGAAATGATCTTGGAGAGCAAAGGTAGAATAATACTATCTTTCCTCCAGTTTTCAATGAAAGCTATGTGCTAATAAGTTTTTTGTTGATCTTAGGAGTCCCACGACTTAATACACCACCACCAGTCTCTAGAATGCTGCTAACTGATAGTCAAGAAAAGAAAATTGCTGCACCAAAACCAATTCGTGTTTCTACTGATAACATTGCCAATCTTGATGACTTGGTGCAACCGTGGACGAGGTCTCCTCCCAGAAAGTTGGACCAGGAGCATGTTCTGGCAAAATGGCAGTTTATCCCAGGTTTCGACTTTTAACTTTGGATAGGAATTATGATATTTTTTCCGTAGACTATATTCATGAAAAAAAATGAGAGGACACTTATGATAACAGCATTATTTCTCGCACATGACTATCCTTACATGTTTCCAGATTCTTCTTCAAGAAGTAATATCCAGCTAGCACCCCTGCCAGATTCTTATGACCTGGATAGGGGCCTTCTCCTTTCAGTGCAAGCAATTCAGGTAGATGAAGCCATACATGGTGTACTTGTTATTTATTTCTCGCACAATGCATAAGCTATGCAAGTTATTTATGCATATACATATTTAAGAAATGATCCATTAACTGTTGTGTCATGTTGTCTGTCAGGCATTGTTGGAGAACAAAGGGTTTCCAATCATTGTTGGGATTGGTAATGCCTCTACCTTTTCACTTTAAATAATATCTGACGCTGTATGTTCACATATCAACTTAATTGGGAGGTGTGTCAGAAATAGTTGTGCTGGAGTACTATGTCTTGGAAGTTTACAATTGTCGATATCTGAACATTCCTTTTATCTCCCATGGAGCAATTTGGCTGGCTTATATCGCATTTTGTCTTATAAATGGTTAGTAGATTCTGTAATTCTCATTATTTACCTTTTTGCCTGAACAATTTTAGATGACTGAACTATACTACTGGTAAATTAGATATTCCTCATAGATCATCTATAATAAATGTGTACATACATCAGCTATTTGCTATACCTATTTACTTCCCGGTAGCTTCTGCAATTTAACTATTTATGTACCTGGAATCAACAAGATGTTTTTCCTACTTTTAGGCCATACGACCTTGTATTTTGTGAATTTGATGAACTGAAATTGAAAAATTGAATTTCTTTATTTATACTGCTCTGCGTAAAATATTTTCTATATTTGGTACTGAATTGATCACGTCCTTATTTCTGATCTCCATATAAAGTCCATGTTGGAATCTTTATTTGCGATTGAATCTTCGATAATTGAAAAATGTAGCTGATGTACATTATTTAGATTGTTGCTGCAGAAGCTTCTAAGCTTAGTATAAAGGGACCTTGGATAACAAAGTCATACTTGGAAATGATCTTGGAGAGCAAAGGTAGATTAATATTATATTTCCTCCAGTTTCCAATGAAATCTATGTGCTAATAAGTTTTTTTGTTGATCTTAGGAGTCCCACGACTTAATACACCACCACCAGTCTCTAGAATGCTGCTAACTGATAGTCAAGAAAAGAAAATTGCTGCACCAAAACCAATTCGTGTTTCTACTGATAACATTGCCAATCTTGATGACTTCGTGCAACCGTGGACGAGGTCTCCTCCCAGAAAGTTGGACCAGGAGCATGTTCTGGCAAAATGGCAGTTTATCCCAGGTTTGAACTTTTAACTTTGGATAGGAATTGTGATATTTTTTTCGTAGACAATATACATGAAAAAAAGAGACTGAGAGAGGACACTTATGATAACAGCATTATTTCTCGCACATGACTATCCTTACATGTTTCCAGATTCTTCTTCAAGAAGTAATATCCAGCTAGCACCCCTGCCAGATTCTTATGACCTGGATAGGGGCCTTCTCCTTTCAGTGCAAGCAATTCAGGTAGATGAAGCCATACATGGTGTACTTGTTATTTATTTCTCGCACAATGCAGAATCTATGCAAGTTATTTATGCATATACATATTTAAGAAATGATCCATTAACTGCTGTTGCTTGGGACAAAAGGCTATGATTTTGATGTTGTATCCATTAACTGCTGTATCATGTTGTCTGTCAGGCATTGTTGGAGAACAAAGGGTTTCCAATCATTGTTGGGATTGGTAATGCCTCTACCTTTTCACTTTAAATAATGGAATTGTTTTAGCATTTGCACTTGAAATGAAAGATCAAGCATCTGCCTATTGGTACTTGATAGCTAAAAGACAACAGATTACTGGTGGCATAAAAGTAAACTATTTCAATTAGCTTTGTACATGCAAGTCCAGGAAGTCTGCGTTCTTATATTCATCGTACATCGGAAGTACTTTAGAACTATAGGTTCCTCCTATTTGAGTTGGTATGTAGTAATGGTATACAGCATATAACCAGAAACTCTAGATAGGTTGAGGACATAAATCGACTTGTTTCAAACAACGCGTGCCGTGATGGATTCATAGTATTTGCCAGAGTCACATATCATCATCGTATACTTTTGGTACTATCCGGTTGTTGAAGTGGTACAAACATTCGATGATTTTTTTTATCCTTGTTTGGTTACATATCATGCCACCATGTCATTTATTTAAATCGAGGCCCGATATATCCATTGATTATGATCTGTTGTGCAATTTCTTATACAACATGTTCAAGTAAATTATTGCTAAACGACACTGCATCATCATGTACTTCACCGTCAAAGAGAGAAACAAGGAAGAGATATAGTACTTAGCTACTAAGGCATGAGTCAATTATTGGATCCATACAATGTTTGGTAATTCGATATATTCTTTTCTTAAAAAAAATTATTGGAAAATGAGGCACAACAAACTTTTATATCAGCCGCGGTGTCAATTTACTTCATTAATTGTATTCTTGATAATATGTACACTATAAATGCACGACAAAGATCTCCCTCCACATTTCTTCTGTAAATTGCATTGAGGTTTTTGTAATTATGGTTATAATATTTCCCCTTCTGTTATTCCTAGGTGGTCCTAGTGGATCGGGAAAGACAAGTTTAGCTCAGAAGATGGCAAATATAATTGGTTGTGAAGTCATAAGCTTGGAAAGCTATTATAAACCTGAACAAGTGAGAGATTACAAGTATGATGATTATAGTTCATTGGACATCTCTTTGTTGACAAAGGTGATATATCTCCTACCCTTTTGTTCTACTGACATTTCCGAAATGCATGAAAATTTCC
This sequence comes from Eragrostis tef, assembly GCA_000970635.1. NCBI lineage: Eukaryota > Viridiplantae > Streptophyta > Magnoliopsida > Poales > Poaceae > Eragrostis > Eragrostis tef. Next base: position 61,257 of record LAPY01002391.1, read on the forward strand.
TTCCATGTTATCTTGGTCAATATTTTTGTTACAAACATTGGTGGCAAAACAGTAACTAAATCTCCTATTATCCGGTGTTTACTGAACTGGTGTAATTATGGTTTATTATATTGTATTTTGAAGGTGTTTTTCAAATCAAGGAATATAAAACTTAGTGAAGCTAAAGATGGAACCTAGTTGACCACATTAGGTTCTCTTTTTGCACAAAGTGTTAATAAAACCCTTGTCGATACCACCTATTGGATGTCCATAATCCATATACTGTAATCACATCCAAGTGACTTGATCATCTATTTTTATTCTTACAGTCCTGTGACCAACTTTATGGTTGATCATAATAATTTGTGCTGTAGTGTATTATACAATCAAATCTATGGAACCTTCCTTTTGCAGCTCAAAACAAGAGCACCAGAGTAATTAATTCAAATGTGATCATCAGTACCATTTATTCATCTGGTATCACTTGACCATAGTATTGAAACAGGATTATCCATTGTTATATTTTTTACCTTCAACACGCAAGAGAGCTGATTATCGTTCTATGAAAGAGAGAAATACTATTACAGATGTACCCCCTGTTAGGGGGATCAAACTCCACACCGCACTCAGTTAATAGGGGTGCAATGACTTAATGAAAAAAGTCTGATAACAGTAGGCTCTATCTGGAGGTTCTGATGCCCAAAAACATCTCCTATAGCTTCTGAAGGATCCATTAACCCAGACAGTTTAAAAGACATGCTTAGCTGAAGTGTTTGTAACTGCCTAATGTGAATAGGAGGAAAAGATCTGTGGATAAAGTGGCAAGAGTATTTGTAACTCCACATAATCCTTTTTCCTGGTTGATTATTCGCACAGTTCTGAGTTTGGGAGAACACCACACATACCAGGAGATGGTTGTCGGGTACTATAGATACTGACCCCCTAGGGACCGGTTTCTAAAACATACATGATACTAACGGATATGTTACAGCTGGAAACATGATCGGTTTAAGGAAAATCCTACCGAACCATGAATAGAAAAGTGAACCCCAACTCTCCAAATTAGTAAACGATTTAGTTGGGCTGTCGTTCACTCGTTCTATCAAGTTTAGGACCTTTAGGTTGTATGTTCTTTTCCTGAACGAGTATGTATTTGGCTCTTTATTGTCTGTATATAATGGGTACATCTCTTGTTGTAACACAGAACATTATGGAGATCAGAAAGAATCATAAAGCAGAAGTTCCTTGCTTTGACTTTGAAAATTTCAGCAGAAATGGTTTCAAGGAGATTCAAGTCTCTGAGGAAAGTGGAGTGGTAAAGTATATACCCATCCAACCCCCTGCATTTTCTTATGTTTACTGGACTTGGTTCATATGTGCTATGCTTGATATACGGATGTCGGCTGCTATAAAAGGTGTTACTATCTGTATGGAACAAGTATTTTATTGATGAAATGAAGTCTGACAAAAAATTGAGTATTGGCATTTAAATGAATGGATACATCAGTGTCGTGTCCAACAATATTATCATCCAAACATTAATATTTACATTGTCGGACATCTTTTAGCTTCTCAGTGTTTAGACTTCATGTAGAAGTATTGACACTTGAATTACATTTGGTTACCAGGTAATTTTTGAGGGTGTCTATACTTTACATCCTGCAATAAGGAAATTGCTGGATTTTTGGATTGCAGTTGTAAGTTTCTTCTTTTCAATTTATTCAACAATTTTTAGGCTAGTTGAACTATTTTTTACAATTCTGCTTCATCATAAATATGTAATTGTAAATTAACATCCCTTGATCTAGGTTGGTGGAGTTCATTCACATCTTGTCACAAGAATACAGAGAGACAAGAATCGTGCTGGCTTTTCTATTTCCCAGACTGAAATCATGACCACTGTGTTTCCGCTGTTTCAGCAATCTATTGAACCACATCTTGTCCATGCACATGTTGGTACAACAAACATAATTGTTTAACTGTGTTTTTATATATGACTGTCCATGGTTCTGTCTATGTGTATTCAGTAAGCGATGTGTACTTATGCAGTATTCCTTCTTTATTGACTTGGCAGCTTAAGATTCAAAATGATTTTGATCCTGTGCTCTCTCCTGAAAGCTCTCTTTTTGTGTTGAAAAGTAAAAGACAGGTAAATATACATATGCCACATTCACATTTGTTCCTGCAGCACCTAGTACCTCATTGATTAGGTGTGCATACGTGGAACCAAGAGGTTGTCTTGGTGGTGATGATTTTGTTGCTGCCCTTTTTAGGTTTCCTACCAAGACATATTGAAGGTACTGGATGCTACTAAAGTCTGCAGTTCTGTGCAGAACTTTACTGATGTGTATTTAAGGCTTCCTGGCGTACCGTCAAATGGAAAGTTGACAGAAGGCGAGTGTATCCGGGTCAGAATTTGTGAAGGAAGATTTGCATTGTTAATTCGAGAGGTTTGTGTACTTAACACAGTATCTTTTTTGTTCTGTTTTCTTGACATAGGTGCTGACTTTTGTTTCTCATCCTCTTAACCTTTGCTAGCCTATAAGGGAAGGTAATTTTATTATCCAGCCAAAGGTTGATTTCGATATCAGTGCCAGCACTGTTGCAGGGCTTCTTAAGCTTGGGTATGTGGTGCATTGTTCAACGTTGTTCATCTTTGCACATGTTTCACGAAAAAAGGAAAACACTGGGAATTACATCACCTAAGTGAGGGCGCCACCAGGTGTAATCATAATCTTTTCTTGACTAATGTGACACTCTTGTAAAAATTTTAATCTTAGCATATATGATGAGGGGGTTATTGATTGCCTACTCTACTTCCTCCGTTCTTTTATTGATGATGCCCATTAGCTCAAATTTGATAAAAGAACGGAGGGAATATGTTCAGTGTGACATGAAGGCCGCATTCCTAGTGGTCACCTGTTTTGACCGGTTCAATGTTTTTCATCTTTGCACATGTTTCATGAAAAAAGGAAAACACTGGGAATTCCATCACCTAACTGAGGGCGCCACCAGGTGTAATCATAATCTTTTCTTGACTAATGTGACACTCTTGTAAAAATTTTAATCTTAGCATATATGATGAGGGGGTTATTGATTGCCTACTCTACTTCCTCCGTTCTTTTATTGATGATGCCCATTAGCTCAAATTTGATAAAAGAACGGAGGGAATATGTTCAGTGTGACATGAAGGCCGCATTCCTAGTGGTCACCTGTTTTGACCACCAGTCAGCATCAGTGCACCATAACTAAACATCATCTCATTAATTTTATATGACGCAGTTGACTTTTTTGTTTAACTTTGACCGACAATATATGATTATATAATTAGTTACTTAACATGAAATTAATTTTATTAGATCTGTCATCAAAAGCACTTTAAGCTTAACCTATATATTTAGCTGTTTGCACAAATATTTATAGATAAGACGAATGGTCAAAGTAACAAAAAAAGCCAACTGACTTTAAGCTTAACCTATATATTTAGCTGTTTGCACAAATATTTATAGATAAGACGAATAGTCAAAGTAACAAAAAAAGCCAACTGCGTCATATAAAAAAGAACGGTGGGAGTAGTTATTAAAAACCCACTGAAATGGTTAAAGTCAACATTACTTGTTTTGGGCCCATAAAGATTGTTTTGAATTATAGGGACCTAATTGATAATACAATCCAAGTTCACGTAGACTAGACAATTCTACTGCCATCCCTGTTCAGGTTTTTATCTTTGAACATGTTCGATATGATTCTTTTATACTAAACATGTCAATTCCATATTTCAGTTGATATTGCAAAAGTATCTGGATTTATTTGCTAACTGTTTTCGCACCCAAAGTATCATCATATGATTTCTTTTACCCTTTCCTCTTTTTGTTTGTAGTTACCAAGCTGTTGCATATATTGAAGCTTCTGCAGTGATTTATCAAGATGGAAAGGTTGTTATTCTCTTTTCAAACTCTAGTACTTTTTATTGCTTGAAGAAAATACCGCACATGCAAGTGCATACCATGACATGCTTGTACAGTGACTAATGGTCAATATGTCAAAAATGAGGTAGTTACAATTAAGGATTACATGAGTTAGCAATTGCAGAAGATCCATAAATAAGAATATTAACAGAAAGCTTGTCATCATTTTTGACATATTGATCCTGGAGATTTTAGTCTTCTGAAATCATTACTGGGTATACTTAAGATGAACTGAATATCATTACTGGGTTGTAAAGGTAGTCCATATGGTACCTGAATGTCCTGATCCAATAACTTCGAGTATTTGTTAACATATAAATAAACACATTTCTTGCATTTTCTGCTTTGCAACTGCTTCACGACTTAAACTTATTCCCCTAAAGCAATGCTCATTTCAGGTACTACATTGATTTTTAGGTAGCATGATAATGACAGCAGGTTCATTGTATTTTCTTTAAATTGCATTGGTATAACTATAATTATCTTCTGACACTTCTTTACTCAACTGAAGATTCTAATAGAAGTTGACCACTTACAAGGCGTGACAACTCCATATATCCAAATTAAAGGAACAAATAAGGAAATAGTTTCCACTGCTGGATCTGAACTCAGCTTGGATGGCTCATACACGACAAAGGTTTGCTTACTTGTCCTAGTTAATCAGTGTGAAGCATAGGCATGTAACACTTTTTGTGTATATATTTTCAGTTTCATGGTTTCTTGCTGCTTTGCAGAGTTATCTTCAAATTATTTTAGAGAGCTTACCAGCTGATGATAATGTTTCTGCTGGTATGAACAATCAACAAGCTGCAAGGCTGCAGGAACTGGTTGAGTTCATCCAATCACAGGTACTTTCATTGTTGAATAGCAAAATTTCTAAATCGTGTTGCTCAGTGTTGTTTGCATACTTTTAAGAGCATCTCTTGATAACCTATTTGTGAAGGCAGTTCAGTGCAAAAGTAATCCTCATTGCTTAGGATTAAGAGTATTAATTTCTAGTTCATGTATTGCACAGAGACGATAAATATGTCTTTTTTGTTGAAAGTAAGGTTACTGTATGTTGGACCTTGTTAATTTGCTTACATGCTCATGTTGTACCTTGGTAAACATGCTGAAATACTGTGGTCTGGTTTAGGCTACATTATTCCGCATGCCTTTTGTGTTGAAGTTCATGTAGCATTCCTATAAAATTAACACTGCTGGAAGATCCAGAAAAAAGAAAATTGGCTGGTTCCCTTCCTCACTGGTTAGCTGGACGTCCTTGGAAGTTAGAAACTATTTTGCCTGGAACTTTTAAGCATAAGCTGGGATTGCCCAAACTTCATGATACATGGAGTTAATCTGTTGTAAATTACGGATGAAGCATATCGACGATTGTCTCGAGGTGAGACATCATGACAGGCTTTTTTTTCGCGGCGGCTTTGGCCTTGGCGTCGCCGGGCTTGGTGGCGGTGCTGTCGTCGACCATGGTGGCGGTGTTGCGGTGGGTTTAGCGGCAATGAACAATCTGAAAATTGGGATGTGGAAGGATGAGCGAGCGCATAAACAGGCCAGAGGATCGAAGTCTCTGATACCAAATTGATATGGACGAACTATGAATTGAATTAAACGATGAACAAGAGATTACAGCAGGGGCAGATACCTAGCTCGCCCTCCCTAGGAGGCTCCGAGTTGGAATTCTATCTCTGCTTAACCAATCTAATCCGACGCCTGCACTTATAAAGGGTGCAGCTAACTAACTTGCCTAACCAAATCCCCTATCAATCGGCCGGCTAACAAACTCCTATCCGGCACTTATTAATCAAACAAACCTAAACCAAATCCTAGCCACGTACGAGTCCTTTCTTCTTGCGCTGGTACTTGTTCCTGAAGAAAGATTCATTATAGCATTTACGTTTGATTTGATCAGGAATCATGTATTTTCTGCCAGTCCACTGAACCTGAAACCTTTGGTGCCAACCGTGGACACAGGAAATAAATCACACAAAAGCAAAATGGGCAGCCTCTAACATTACCATTGCCCTACCAACAATCTTGAACTATGTTGTTGGGTTTGCTTAGCCATGTGGAATCTTTGTTTCTCGTGTAACAGAAATAGGGTTGTTGACATATTCATTTGTTTTGTGAAGAGAGTGAGGGCTACTGTTCGCCATCAACTTGTTTCCTATCTTGAAATTATCACCAATGCAGGGAGGGAGCTTCAACTCGGATGCATCCTCACCTATGCGAGAGATTTCTTCTACGGATAGCGTGCTTGATGATATGCAATCCAGGATAAGGAAACTTGAGCGATGGAACACCATAAATATGGTAATTTTCTGTAACTGCAGTACTAGTGTTTGTGATTTTGAATTTATCTTATCTAATTAGCTGACTTGGGTTTGGTTCAGTTTGTACAATTTACATGAAGTCATGGCTTAACTGATGTTGAATGAAATCGTAGTACAATTTACATGAAGCCATGGCTTAACTGATGTTGAACCCCTTTTCTTGTGCAGGTTTTGTGGACTATATTACTATCTGCTCTTGTTGGATATTCACTACATCAAAAAAGACGCCACTGAATAACAAATACCGTTGACCCAATCGAAGCACAAGTCTGATCCGAATAGTTCTGCTTTAATAAATAATCCTAAGGTTTGAAAAAGGACATATGGATTACAGTTACTCTTTCAGAAAAATGGCATATATGACTTTATTTTCTCAAAATTTTCAGGGTTCCCTTCTAAAGTGGTCCTAAATCCTGATGTGTTGGTGCTGATGATACCAATCCTCTGACAGTCTGACAAGTAAGCTATGACATAAATCGTTCATGGTGTTAGCAAAATTGATGAACTCATGCCCACCAGACACAGTAATTTAGCTGCAAGTGCTACAATGGAAACCAGCTACCGGGGAAGTGACTGGTGCTGACTTGATAAGAGGTTTCTTTCTGAAACATGGAGGTCTGAATTTTGGTTGTGCTCGTGATAAGCTAGCAGTAGAAACATGGAGATGGCCATGCGGCGCGCCGTCCCGAAAGCTTTGTTGTTTCTACTTTGTCTCAGCGCTCTGATTCCTCTATGCATGGAAATAACGTTTGGGGACAAAGTCCTCATTATAAACATTTATTTCAGAGCTGCCTGTGCACGTTCTTTGTTTTCTTAAGAGTGCCTTCCACTGCTTATCCCATGTACTCTTCTGTGCATTATTTTTTTGTATCTTGCCGAATCTGTCAATTTTTTCTCACTTCCCACACTAACAATAGGTGAAATACCTGCCGTAGCCTGCTCCGCAAAAGGCTAAAATTTGTTACAAAATAACATAGCTAACCAAACACATGTGATTCACAATGCAACAAACTTTAAGCAAAAAAGGTGATACTGGTGTTGAAAAAAGTGAGCTTACCATTGGTCGCTGAGAGCTTCGTTAACCATGTGTCGTCTTCGGAGCATGTTGTGCAATCACGTACATGAACATATAAAAAAACTAGATAATTTCAAGACAAATGTATCGTATGCAATTTTTATAATAATATGAGTATGACAGATGACCATAACAATGTAACTGACAATTGAACTGTTATGTTCGGCTTCTTGTCTCTTGTATGAATCGTTCCTTGCTGTGAAGCATCGTGCCACGATAATCTAAAGAATGATTTGGACACCGCATTAAAAGCATAATAATGTAACATAGTTGGAACGTTGATTTTGTGTTTTTTTTAATCATAACATAGACGCGGACGCTAATAAACACGCATGAGTATATATCCCTATAAACACATGCACATAATTCCTATTTCTATGAGAGACTCTTAAAGACTAGGTCGGTTGATTTTAAGATTCACGAGTTAGTACAGGATCCTCATTGTCGACGAGAACGTCGCCTCCCATTGAAAGAATAAACAATTGTTAAGATGTAACACTTATGTCAAGTCTAAGACTAGAACCCAGAAGGATCGGTTCTACTATAAAAAAACATAACCAACTGAACTATATGGGTGTTTGTTTTTTTGCCTAAAATTTTAGCGAATCTTGCTATTTAGAAGTACTAATTAAAGTATAATTACAAAACTAATTGCAGAATTCTATGCTAATTGGCGAGACAAATCTAATGAGGGTAAGTAAGCCATGATTAGAAGATGGTTACTGTAGTATAGCAAAAGATAGATAATTAGACTCATTAGATTCGTCTCGAAAATTAGCCCTCATTTGTAAAAAAATTTTGTAATTAAAATTATTTAATACTTCAAATGGCAAGATTCTCTTTGATGTGACATGGCTAAAATACTTTAAAATTTTAGCGAGAGAATACCCCCTGTGTTTATTTTGTTACGCGCGCTTTCTTTTTTCTTTGATATTGTCGGGGGATTGAAGGTCTTGATGAGACGTCGAAGCCCTCCAACGAAGTGTTGATGAAGTTCTTGTTCGTTCGAAGGCGGTCGAAGGTGGTTGGAGAATCTGGATCACCTTGTGAAGCCCTCCTGGTGGTCAGGATCGTAGACTGATGTGTACAAAGCCCTCCTTCTGGTCCGAAGTCCCGGGTGAAGGTGTCGGCGTTCAAGTTCCCTACCGTGTTTGGCTACGCGAAGCCCTCCTTTACCCGCGATGCCGGACGAAGGGGTTAAGTGTTCAGAGAGAGTTAGGTGCGAGTCGGATGCTTGTTACTTTGGCTCGTGGCCCGAAAAACAGATGATCGTACAGGTCCATCCCCCTCCATATTTATAGG
>LAPY01002392.1:35555-58915 GCA_000970635.1 Eragrostis tef
TTGTGCCTCCTCGCCGCCAGCTCCGCCTCCCCGTCCCCGCGATCATTACTGTTCACTGACCTCCCGCGGGTCACTCCTCCACGCTTCCCCGGGCCGTTCCCCGCTCGCCGTTCCTTGTGCGCCGCCTCCGTCCCGACCACATTCCGGGCCAAGGCCTAGGGCGTAGCAGGAAGCGAGTCGAGGGGACGCCGAGCGGGCGGCGGAGCTGCTGAGAAGGCGAGTCGAGTCGCGGGGTGGAGGAGGCAAGCCGCTTCTCGAGCCACTCGCGCGCCGCCACCGGCTAGGCGAAATGGAGAAGGCGGGTTATGAGGAGGAAGAGGAGGAGGAGATGGCCGAGACGGGGTCCGATTCCCAGGTTCGTATCGACCCGCTCCTTCCACTTCCTCGCCCCCAGTCGCAAAATGCGGGGCGGAGTTCTGTCGCCTTGCCCCACAATGTCGTGTCACTGCGTCCGATCGAATCGTGGTGCGGGGACCCTAATTTTGTGAGATGCCGTGTTCTAATCTGAACTCAGTCGAGCGGCCGCTGTATTTTGCTTATGAATTGGTAGTTCCTACCAAACTCGTGCAGTAGCTCACTTCATGTCACGCAAATGCAATTCTCTCTGACTTTTGAGGGGTTTAAAGCGGGACTTGAGTCGATGTGTGAAGCCTCAAGTCCAAGTTATGACTTACTAAGCAGGTTCAGAATCTTATTTGCACGTGTGTGCATTCCAAATTTGTGTAGTTAGTGTGCTATACTGCTATCTCTGTGTATCGTGCCTTTTGGTTTGTAAAATAGTCTTCGAGGTATTGTTCCCTGAGAGAATTTCACATGATGAGTCGTTTTGATTTACCCGAGAGATTTGATATTGCACGCCCCAATCTGTGATCATACTTGTCCGTTTGATGATTCGTTCAGTAGATTAAGGAATCAATGTTGTGATCCAGATAAATCATGGTGGAGTTCACCATATGACTGTTGTAGCTCAACCTCCTTACATTGACTACATTCTGTGGAAAGTAATGATAACGGATAGCTATTCTAGTGCATATTTGCTTATTGCATTGGTCCAAGTCTGGATGTAAATCATGCTTTGTCTTGATAAGAGGTAGTAGGGATTAATGAATTATACTGAGTGTTGTTTCTTCTGATGGAGTAAATTATGTGATTATATTTTATTTGGATATCTGTTAGCACAATTTCTAAAAGGGAATTGCCTTGTGTAGCAGTTTGATTTATCGCTCTGGAGAGGACTTTTTTTTTCTAAGACAACACAAGTTCGTGTACATCCAATACTGATTTGATGAATGTTGTTGACATGGAGTGCCTTATTTGACTGAAGCAGGCTTGATTGTGTTTCCTTGTACTATATTTATTGCACTTCTGGAAGATTTGGCAAAGTGTTATATGTTTCCTGAACTAAAATAAACTCATAACTAGGTTCCAACATACTCGAAAGCTGCAGTATTTTGCAAGGCTATGTATATACTGTAATGGTAGGGGATGGATTGGATAATTAGGCCTTATGCTTTGCCTAGAGCTTGAGAGATATTGGGGGCTTGGGACAATTGTTCTTCATTGGTTTATTGCTTGATTCATTGATTACAAATGACTGCCGTGCCTCTCTTTATATAGAGATGGGAGAGCCGGCCCTAAACTGATCTTATCTCTAATTAACCTAACTTGAGGGCTAAGTAAGGGCGGCGCTACAGTACCCGCGCCGCTACAGTACCTTGGGCTGCTACAGGACAAAGGCCCAAAGGCCAGCCCATAACATATACATTCATGGCTATTGTTCATTAGGAATTCTTGATAGTTATCTGGTTTACTGGACAGTTGAGTTCTAGTGATCGAATTATATTTTTGTGATTCTGAAGTAGTCAGAGTGTTTTCCAGCTATGAAGTTCTCATAGTGATGTATTTAGGCTTCCTTTTACATTTTCAAGAAGGAGTATTATGATTTTCATCTGAGTAATACTTCTCAGTATTTGCGTTAGGTTCATTATGTTGGAGTGTGTCGATTTTGTTTTAGCTTTAGTAGATTGGTTCATCTGTAACACCAGACTTACTTTCTGTTGGGTAGTCGATTTATTTATACATATCTGAGTTTTGGTGTATTGTCATGCCTTCTTTACATGTGCTTTTGGTTACTATCCGAGTTTGTGTTTTTATTACATGTGCTTTTGGTTACTATCCTAGTTGTGTTTTCATTATATCTGCTTTTGGTTACTATCTGAGTTTTGTTACATAGCATGGTGTATTGTCATGCTTTCTTACATCCTAACTCTAAACATAGTACTTACTGAACGTATCTGATTATATTTCAGGTCCATATGGCTTGTGTTATGCAAGGACGTAGGTAATTTAGATGCATACTTAATTAATTGAGCTATGGTTTTTTTCTCTCTCACAATTATACATTTTCGTTTTTTGTTGACAACATGCCACTTGAATATTTCCTTGTTATTTGTCTTTTCAATTGTATTATAGAATCCTATGATTATTTAAAGAATGTGAATGCTAGCATCCAATTGTAATAGTCCTTTTATGCGTATAGTTAATAAAAGCTCTCCAGATTTGTAGCATCCCTTGTGTGGCAAGTAAATATTAATGGCTATCATAGCACGGTGATGTCCGGTAGAAAAACAAATCTTTTGTGAACTACCAGCAAATATGCGCATTTGTTTGATCAGTTGATGGATGCTATACAATAACCATTTCTATTTAATTGTCTCAGAATCGGAGTAGCATACTATGATTCAAGTACACGCCAGCTTTTTGTGTTGGAAATATGGGAAGACAATGCTGGGGAATTTCCTCTGATCGATCTTGGTACATTCTTTGCTCCAATAATAAATCTGTTTTGCCATCCATTTTAATTCGGCAGTTGTTTCAATATGCAAATAAGGGTGGTTTTGGTAATATTTTTATTTTAAAAATATTTTCTGTTTAGAAAACTGAACATTTAGTACTGGTGAAAAGATTAATCATATAACTGACCTTTGTGGTGCCTGATGTTGGATCAGTGAAATATCAGGCCAAACCAAGCACAATATATGCAAGTACAAAAACTGAAGAAGCACTTTTGATTGCTCTACAACGCAACGGTATGGCTGCGACTATTCAATCTGTATGATTAGTAATCTTTTAATTTGCGTGAAATCATGCAGATGATAGTGATGAGGTCCCTGTTGTGAAGCTCATGAAAAGCTCAACGTTCAGCTATGAGCAAGCCTGGCACAGGTTTACCGCTCCATCTACTGTTTATGGAACCAGGCACTTTCTTTATTGCATTAAGAACTGTTACTTTTTATGCCTCATGATATGCATTTCAATATTTCATCAATGCTGTAAGTATTTTCTAGATTTAGATAACACACTACATTTTTGCTAGATTGCTATTCTACCCTTCTTGAATGTTTGTATTAAACCAGACAACTTGATCTAGCTTCAGTAGTAATATGTAAATGCACTGGTGAAGCCAGTTTCGTCTTCCCTGATGCACATGCACTAGGGTTAAACCAAATTTGGCCCTACACATAAATGAAGTGAGGCACCAGGGCTTTTTCTGCATTAGCTTCGCCACAGCATACGTGATGGCAGGGTTATCATTGAAAAATTCTGCTATTAGCTGAGAACAGCTACATCAAACGTGTCTCGTTTGGAGCGGATAAACAAATCAGTTCTTTGCAAGGTCCATTGTACCTGATTTTTACTGCATCTCTTGTTGACTAATCTTTTGACCTGACCACTTGTTGATAACAGTTGTGTGTTTCATATCTAAATTGCAGATTGATCTACTTGAAAGTTGCAGCTATGGATGATGGATTGAGTGCAAAAGAAAGAATCTGCTTTGTAAGTGATCTTAAATGAAAATCTTTGCCTTTTTTTCCCCCACCTACATGTTTTTTTTTTCTTCTCGAACACGCAGGAGAACTGTGTATCATTTCATTAAAAAGAGTTTTCCACTTACATGTTTCAATTCATCTCCATAGGCTTCTTTAGGAAATAGAAGCTTACTTTGACGTTTTTTGGGATAAATAACCGTTCATTGCATCTAAGAACCGCAACAAAGATACTTAAGCTATCCAACTCTTACTCATATTCCCTTCTAAACTGTATTTTCCAGTATATCATCAAGATAAAATACCGGTACAAAAAGCCTTTTCTCTCAATCAAATTGGGGTTAGGTTAGAGATTGAACCCAATGAGAGCTAAAACATAGGACACTATATATAAAATTGTTTTGGTTAATAGCATCCTAATCATGGTTTGATCATCGACTTAAGAATTCAGATATATTTGTCTAACTTAGTTACTGTTCTTTTAACTTGCAGCTTAATTCCATGATGGATCTTGCAAGCGATGTTCAAGTTCGTTCTGCTGGAGGTCTCCTTGCTATATTAGACAATGAGAGGCTTCTTGATACCCTCGAGCAGATGGAAGGTGGAGCATCCATTGCGATTGATTCTGTGGCACAGATCTCATTTTATCCTTTGTTCATAAGCCGAATATACTTGATTTTCTGAAAAAAAAAGTTTACATCTTCCAGTGATACTTTTTTTAGTACCTATATGGCTATATATGTATATGTTTTTTGATGATACTTTGGAACAATTTAATTGTACCTGCGCTGAAAGCAAGTGTCTTAAAACATGTTCCCCAGCATATGTAAACAAATTTTTGCTGCTGCCAATTCAATAGATGGTGCTGGATGCATTCCTAACAGGGTATCATTCAATGATTATTTTGAACAGAGTTTTGTGCCTTGGCTTCTGTATCGTTCAATGATTATTTTGAATAGAGTTTTGTACCTTGACTTTATACTCACAGAGACAAGTTCCTTAAACTGGATGCAACTGCTCACGAAGCACTGCAGATTTTTCAAGTAGATAAACACCCTAGTTACATGGGAATTGGAAGAGCTAAAGAAGGGTAATAATATCTCACTAAGATCTTGTGCTAGCTCTTTCCTGATTTCAGTTTTTAATAACATTAAGAAACTGCAGGTTCTCAATTTTCGGCATGCTGAACAAGGTCAATAAGGGCTTTCTTCCTTCCTTCCTTCCTTTCTTTTTCTTTTTCTGTAAATCACTGTTTGCGTATTGAATACAGTGTGTCACGCCAATGGGAAGACGTCTCTTGAAGTGAGTCTATTACCTCTAATAATAATCAGTGCAGTTACGATATACCAAATTTGTCTTAACTATTTATTTCTAGGTCATGGTTCTTACGCCCTATAATTGATATTGATGTCATCAATAATCGCCTCAACACCGTATCCTTGTTTATTGAATCTAAACATTCCACTTTTTTCTTTCTAAAGTTCAATTTTCAAAAGGGTAGACTGTACCATCAGTTTCTTAAACTGTTTTCTTTCCTAGAAATTGTAGATATCTTTCTTTCATTGCTGTGAAGAAGTAATGTCTGCATTGCGTGAGACTTTGAAGTCGGTCAGAGATGTTCCCCATATGCTCAAGGTGCTATTTACTTTACATAACATGGGGTTATAAGCACCTTCTTTTGTTTAAACTAGTAATACAGTCAAGAAAATTGTGTTTTAAGTTCATTGTTCAAAAATGTCGTGAATTTACTAGTATATCTCTGATTGTACTCTATTTGTGGAAGATGGAGGCTAGGTCTGCAAGGTTTTGAATTTGTCAGGCTGGAGGCTAGTATATCTCTGATTGTACTCTATTTCCTGATGTTGGATTCCTGCCCCCCCCCCCCCCCCCCGCCCCGCTGCTGGAGGTCTCCTTGCTATATTAGACAATGAGAGGCTTCTTGATACCCTCGAGCAGATGGAAGGTGGAGCATCCATTGCGATTGATTCTGTGGCACAGATCTCATTTTATCCTTTGTTCATAAGCCGAATATACTTGATTTTCTGAAAAAAAAAGTTTACATCTTCCAGTGATACTTTTTTTAGTACCTATATGGCTATATATGTATATGTTTTTTGATGATACTTTGGAACAATTTAATTGTACCTGCGCTGAAAGCAAGTGTCTTAAAACATGTTCCCCAGCATATGTAAACAAATTTTTGCTGCTGCCAATTCAATAGATGGTGCTGGATGCATTCCTAACAGGGTATCATTCAATGATTATTTTGAACAGAGTTTTGTGCCTTGGCTTCTGTATCGTTCAATGATTATTTTGAATAGAGTTTTGTACCTTGACTTTATACTCACAGAGACAAGTTCCTTAAACTGGATGCAACTGCTCACGAAGCACTGCAGATTTTTCAAGTAGATAAACACCCTAGTTACATGGGAATTGGAAGAGCTAAAGAAGGGTAATAATATCTCACTAAGATCTTGTGCTAGCTCTTTCCTGATTTCAGTTTTTAATAACATTAAGAAACTGCAGGTTCTCAATTTTCGGCATGCTGAACAAGGTCAATAAGGGCTTTCTTCCTTCCTTCCTTCCTTTCTTTTTCTTTTTCTGTAAATCACTGTTTGCGTATTGAATACAGTGTGTCACGCCAATGGGAAGACGTCTCTTGAAGTGAGTCTATTACCTCTAATAATAATCAGTGCAGTTACGATATGCCAAATTTGTCTTAACTATTTATTTCTAGGTCATGGTTCTTACGCCCTATAATTGATATTGATGTCATCAATAATCGCCTCAACACAGTATCCTTGTTTATTGAATCTAAACATTTCACTTTTTTCTTTCTAAAGTTCAATTCTCAAAAGGGTAGACTGTACCACCAGTTTCTTAAACTGTTTTCTTTCCTAGAAATTGTAGATATCTTTCTTTCATTGCTGTGAAGAAGTAATGTCTGCATTGCGTGAGACTTTGAAGTCGGTCAGAGATGTTCCCCATATGCTCAAGGTGCTATTTACTTTACATAACATGGGGTTATAAGCACCTTCTTTTGTTTAAACTAGTAATACAGTCAAGAAAATTGTGTTAAAAGAAGTTCATTGTTCATAAAAGTAGTGAATTTACTAGTATATCTTTGATTATACTCTATTTGTGGAAGATGGAGGCTAGGTCTGCAAGGTTTTGAACTTGTCAGGCTGGAGCTTTTTACCATCAGTTGGTCACCTACAATTTCCTGATGTTGGATTTTTTCCCCCTGCCATGTTTCATGTTTCTGTCTAGATAGAAGCTCATAAGCAATCTAACATATGCTGCTTGTAACAATATCATGGTTATCTTAAAATTCTATTAGTATGCTGAATTCAGTTTCAAAGCTTTAGATTTGCACAGCTGACATTTTCCTTTCTGTGAAGAAATTCAACTCTCCAAGTTCCTACTGTACAAGCAGCGACTGGCACAGTTTTCTGAAGGTACCTCAGAGTTTTTCCTTTCAAATTCCTACATGTTATTCTGGAGAAAAATATATCAGACTTTCTAGAAAGTTTGATTTCTTAATGCTTGCATACTTGTGCAGTAATGATGGAAATATTAAATTGAAAACAATCTCCCTAGCCCTTACATTTGGTTCTGATTTAGCCATGAAACCATGTTAGCTGTATTGCTTATGTTGATGAGTAAATATATAGACCAAGAAGTACAATATCTGGCAGGAAGTCAGCGAACAATTGTCACAGGAAAAATGCTTTGGTTACTGCTTCAGAACATTTGGTCATGCAGGCGGTTTAGTATTGGGTGTTGGGGAAGGAAGGTTGTAGATCATAGTTGGTGCAGTGAAATCTTAGTAAATGTTAGGGCTCTTAAATGTTTTTAACATGATTCTATTCTTCTGGAAAGAAAGAGGTATAGCACGATCAGTCTGAATACATTGTTTGTTTTTTCTCCTGCATGGCGAGTTAATAATATGCATATTAAAACTCTAAAATATCTTTGCATTTTAACCTTTGCCTGAAGTGTTAGATATTCAGTATGGCCATCTGTGTGGTCGTTAATTTTTATTATTCGTTTTTTCATAGTTTATTGGTCATTTCTGTTTTGCCCCTCTTATTTTCAGTGCGTTTGCTCTCTGCTGCATATAAACAAGATTTTTGAAGTAGGAATATCAGAGCATCTGGCAAATAAATTGCAACATATGAACATCGACCTGCTTGAAAAGGTACTGGTGTCCTTATGGTGACATAGGTTCACCATTTTAGTGTTTCACTTTATAATTGTATTTTCCTCGCTCATGCAGCCTTTATTTATTTCAGGCGAATTCTTCCATTACAGCAGAGCTTGAATATGTATCTGATCTGGTCAGTTTCATTACCTGTTCGCATGTCAATTTTGCTTCAATACAAAGTGTTTACAGAAAGACATTGATGAGGACCATTAAAATATTCTACTGCACAAATTCTAGAAGCATCACTTCTCTCTCTCTCTCTCTCTCTGTCTCTCTCTCTCTCTCTCTCTGGAGTAATGGCCAATTCTTACCACCTAAAAGTCCTCTTCCTCTCCCCCTCAAACGTATGGCCCCCTTAATAGTTTTGCAGATATTATTTGTGAAATCTTTTGCTTCATACTATTAGACTTGTAGAAGCTCGCGAACACTTCTTCTACACCTGGTCAACGTACCATGCACTTGGGTCCAAACTGCTTGACACTTTGTTCTTTATTGCAACTAGTTGGATACTGCCATCTCTTGTGAAATCTTTGTTATGCTGCTACTGATTAACATTTAAAGTGTTTGTTGGATCTATTCTTGATGTCTCATATATCAGAAATCAGCAATCTTGTCCAACTGTTATGGATAGGTAGTTGGTGTGATTGATGTGCAACGGGGCAAGGAGAAAGGCTATGAGACAGTCGTGAAAGAAGGGTTATGTGATGAGGTCAGACCTCACATTCCTTTCTTCATCCTGGAATGGTGTTCTGTTTTTGGAAATTAAAGTTTAAATCTCTTACACCATGCTATGTAACAACTCTCTGACTATAAAAACAGTTGATCTGCGTCTTTTCATGATTGTTGAAGCAGGCTTGGTAGTTGGTACTATTCTCGGTTGTTGCAGTTAAGGTGTTGATGTTGTATTTCTATTGCAATACCTCTTTATTTGTTGATGCCCCCCAATTTCTCAACTGCAGGGAACGAATGCGTTATTGTTCAGTGGCTACTTAGGCTAGAGACATATCCCATTGGGCAGTGTAGACGTTATATGGACCTGCGCAGATTGTTTTAACTCTGTATTGTTATCGAGAATAATGTTTGCTAGATCATGTTTTGTGCTTCTATTAACTTTCCTTCTCAGTATTTGTCACAAAGGGCAGGTGCTGCTTTGTTGTTTATTGAAGTTCTCTTGTTCTTCTTAAGATCTACTCCCTCCGTTCTTAAATCGTTGTCGCTGTTGACTTTTTGAGTTACGTTTGACCATTCTTCTTATTCGATTTTTTTTGTAACTGGTGTCCATGTTATAGACACGCTTGCAATATTTGATATGAATCTCTTTATGACAAACAGCTGGATGAGCTGAGGATGGTCTATGAAGAATTACCTGACTTCCTGGAGCAGGTGATGGACTTTCCTTTCAAAATTTGGTTTGAAATATTTTACACCTTTACTTTATATTTCTAACAGTTTAATTGCTTTTAGGTGTCGGCTAATGAAAATGCATCTTTACCGTTCTCGCTTGAATGCAGAAATGCCCCATTAATTGTCTATGTTCACCAAATAGGTACCTTTTTCTTAAATTTATTTATAACTCGTTATCATTTGATTAATTTGATGTTACCTAGTCTTCTATATGTCAACATTTCTATATCGAGTCACTTTGTCCCATTTTGTTTGTTTATGCTAAACAAATCTCCTTTGCCCACTGTATATAACAGGGATTCTGATTAATTCAATTGCACTTCAGAAAACCAATGTATATTTACTCAGTTTTCCTAGCATTCTTGTTCATTTTAAACTGAATCTCAGTAGAATACATTGTTTAAAATTGGATAGTTCTAAATTTGTTTGTTGAAATTTCAATGTGGATGCCTCTATTGTTTTTTCATGTTATCTACATGCATTACACATATTTAAGGTTGATCTATATTCGGGGTCAATACTCTTTCGACATCCATGTTTCTTAGAGGAGTGTTTGGATGTTGTATCACTTGATGAAAGGTCTTGATGGTTCAGCTGATGATATTTAAAAGGAAAAGGATTCAAAAGTTGTAAGTGGACAAGGGCCTGATTTTAGCCTACAGAGAGCTCTAAGACATTGAGGCAATATGTGTGCGAAAGTTTTTGTGAGTTACTTGTAGCTTAGTGAGAAATTGGTGCAGCATCGGTTGAGATGGTCTGGACATGTCCAACGGAGGCCTCCCGAGGCGCCGATGCATAGAGGGGTTCTAAAGCAAGTCGATAATATAAAGAGAGGTAGAGGTCGACCTAACCTGACTTGGGATGAGTCGGTTAAGAGAGACTTGAAGGAGTGGAATATCTCCAAGGAGTTGAGTCGGTTAAGAGAGACTTGAAGGAGTGGAGTATCTCCAAGGAGTTAGCTGTGGATAGGAGCGCTTGGAGACTTGCAATCAACGTGCCTGAACCGTGATCCCCGTTTGTTCCTTTTCTGTTTACCTCTAACTCGTTTACCCTGTGTCTTTGGTGTTCTCTTGTCTTTGTTTCTTTTGAGTTTCATCTCTAGCCTACCCCAACTTGCTTGGGACAAGAGTCTATGTTGTTGTTGTTGTAGCTTAGTGTAGTTACTGCTTTCTTCATAATTTAGTATATTTACTACAATGACGTTAAGAGTCATGAGCATGCAATTTTATATCCTTCACATTTGCTGCTCCCAGGATACCTAATGTGCTTTTTCGATGAGAAGCTTAGTGATGCATTGTTGGTTGGCCTTCCTGATTACGAATTTGCGGTAAGCGATATGCAGTGTCTTTATATTTTCTTCGTGATTCGTTTTTTTATATGTTCTACAAGGTTATTTCATCAGTTTTCAGAGGAAGGGGAAGAACGAAGGTTCTACTATCATACTCAAAAAACAAGAGAACTGGATAACCTTCTGGGAGACATTTACCATAAAATTCTTGGTAGCTTCAACACTTTCTTAACTCTTTTATTACATTGAGTTGTAGTTGCTTCACAAATTTTGACTCATGATAGTGATGTTCATATAGTTCAAAGGTTCTGGATTAAGGTTATCTGCATGAGTTTAGGATAACATATGATACCTTTCCTTTGTGTCAAAATCAAGTTGATTATCTATTTTGTGATTTTTGGCCTGCTTAACTCCAGTACGTGCCTTAAGCCTGTGGAAGTATATGTTTCAGTGCAGTATGTGAATATCGTTTATGTAGGAAATGCAACAAATATTTTTGACTCGGTCTTGTTTACAGACATGGAGAGAGCCATCATAAGAGATTTAGTGTGTCGCGTTCTTCAGTTTCTACCTCAACTGACAAAAGCAGTGAACTTTGCAGCAGAACTTGATTGGTATGACACCTTTTTTTGTGCATAAAATAGTATGGATCGACTTACTGCACACACTGGTCTAATGTATTCTCCTTTTCTCATTGCTACTGTTAAATCAGTATTTTATCATTAGCCATCGTTGCTCGCCAAAACGATTATGTGAGGCCCATCTTAACAGAGGACTCGATACTCGAGATACATAATGGAAGGTCAGTACCTATTTATAATCCATTTCCACCTTATATGCTAGCTGGACATAACAAACATGTTGCCTGCAGTTTTATGTATTCGACTAATCCCTCTAGAATTTCCAGCCTAATGTATTCCCATGGCATGTAGACATGCTTTGCAGGAAATGACTGTTGATACTTTCGTTCCGAATGATACTAAAATCCACAATGCAGGTGAATAGTTCTTGAGAGAATGCAAACTTTCTAACCTGCAGCTATTTTTGTTTAAATTATTAAAAAAAATCTGAAATACAACAAATTTTGTTTCAGGAAGAATAAACATAATAACTGGACCAAATTACTCTGGGAAAAGCATTTATATTAAGCAGGTAAGTTTACTGTTGACAGTGCTTCCTACCCTTATAAACAGAAATTTCAAAGAAAGTACAGTTGTGTTGGATATTTGCTTCAGGTGGCCTTGGTAGTTTTTCTTGCTCATATTGGAAGCTTTGTTCCTGCTGATTCTGCCATTGTCGGATTGACAGACAGGTTGGTCTATCCTTTATCAATTCTTTTATTTTTATGTGTGTTAGTGCGTTGTGAATTAAGGAAAACAAAAAATGCACTCTGTTTCTTTTATATGATGCTTTAGCATTCGTGCACTCAAACCTTTCCAAACATTGGACATCAATGCTTTTGGAATTATGGAAGTTGAGTGTATGAGAATCACATCACATGATTACATTTTTTACATTAAGTTATGCAAAGGTATAACAAAGTAGTGGTCAAAGTTTTACTTGGGAGATAATACAAATTGAAAACAAAAAACAAAATATAAGAGAGTGTTATTATCAACCAAAGCTATATTTGTGTAGACGTTAGTTTGAATCAATCAGAAAGTGTTACTCATGCTAGATTAGTTATATCCTTGACATTCTCTAGGTTACCTTTTGTAGGATATTCTGTGTAATGGGAAGCAAATCCATGACAACTGAGCAGTCAACTTTCATGATTGACTTACATCAAGTTGGAACAATGCTCAGGTATCCTAGTAGTGTGCTAGTATCCACCCTTAATCTTGCTGTCTCATGATCGTATACTGAACAAAATTTACAGGCATGCAACATCGAGATCTCTATGCTTGTTAGATGAATTCGGTAAGGGCACTCTAACAGAAGGTGAGATCACAACTCTTAAATCTTTTTCCTCTATTCTGAACATGAGACATGGTTATATGCCTAAGTTTCTTTTCTGCATCTTTGTAGATGGCATTGGTCTGCTTGGAGGGACTATCAGTCATTTTGTGAACTATGATTGCCCCCCAAAGGTCAGGTCTAGCCTAGCGGTCTTCCTTACTATACAATTTGGAAGTTACAACTATCTTTTCATGATTTACGTAGCCATGATGTCATTTTTCCTTGTCAGTAGTCATTAGAGATTTGAATGTTGATGACAGAACGATTATCCTTATCAGTGGGCCAAATTTTTTTTTTCATACTTAAATCCCTTAATTCGAAAACTGTCATTTTTAAGCTAGAAAGCTAGATATATGAGTCTTGCAGAATGTTCAACTGTGTTATAGATGCCGTACAAATGATAGGGGTAGGTTCTCAAATCATGTCTTCTCTCCCCCTGTTTCATGATATTTTGCCTAGTGCTGCACACATCAGAAAACACTTCTTAAGGTAGATGCATGATGTCATTTATCCTATTGAAGCAAAAAAGGTCGAAAGAGTAATCGTGCTAATTTACTCATTTGTCTCTCATAAATAGTTTGATCAAATGTGCCTTGCAATTTATTTATTCCTTTTGAAATAACTGGAAAAAAATACCAGTAAAATTTTGCCACTGAAGATATAATCTTATAATCACAGGTCCTCTTGTCAACACATCTGACAGAGATCTTCACAGAGAACTACCTGCCACAGGTTGATATCTAGTATCTAGATGCTCATCTACTGAAACAACTAGCTCTTTTCATAATTATTTTAACAAATTACAAAAAAAATGCAGTCCGAGCATATCAAATGCTGTACCATGAGTGTTCTGAATCATGATGGACAGGCAAGCAATGAAGACATCATATTTCTTTATCGGTAAGTAGAATGAAAAATCTACTACGCCTTTTTCTTGTTCTTGTTCAGAATTTTTTTCCCGAGCTAATTTCTCAATTCCTTTTGGCCATGGTGAAGACTTGTACCTGGCCAAGCACTTCTAAGTTTTGGTAAGTTTTTTGGGTTTTACATTTACAACATGTGTATGGATGCTCCGGAGACAATTGCAACTAACACTTTTTCACCCTTGCAGGTCTGCATTGTGCACGGCTTGCTGGTATGTATCTGCACAAACTTCTAATAAGCCGAGAACTTGTGAAAAATATGATTACATCCTTTCTACGGAAACCATAAGCTGCTGTGCGTTTGAACTCACATTGTAAATTGTCATAGCTGTGAAGCTAGCGACATGTTAAAGTAGGCGTTCCATATCAATTTACTTGCAAGTTAAACTGACACATGATGATTCAAGGATATGTGCAAAGAAAGAGACAGTTGTAGACTGACCATGTATATAGATGATCTCATGTTTAGCTGTTCGCAGGTGTTCCCAGTGAAATTATCCAGAGAGCATCCAGTGTTTTAGAGGACATACATTCGAAGAGGCCTATGAAGCGCATGATCTGCGACAAATTAGCAGCAACGGACCAGCAACACCAGGTTTACTTACGGGCTGATTGATATGTTTTTAGAGGAAAAATATCTTTGATGATTCTCAACATGGGGAAATTTCTTTGCGGAAATTTCAGGATGCAGTGACGAAACTCCTGGCCTTTGATGCACATAAAGGTGATCTGAACATTTTCTTCCAAGAAATTTTCCCCTCCGAGTCGTAGATATGGAAACCGAGATATCTCACTAGTACTGGGATGTACATAAATAATTGTATCGGCGAAAGTTTGGTGCAACTACCCCGATGGTTCTATGGCGTGGCCTACCGCTTCACATCATCACATGTTTGCTTCTCTTGCTAACTTAAGTGCGATGTCAGTGGGCGGCACCAAAAGCCTTTTGTGTATCTGAATTTTCGTCCCCTCGTGATATTTCGTATGACTTGTTGACACGAGGCGAGATGCCCCGATTGCGGTATAAACTTTTTCTTATAGGATATCGCGGTATAAACTGGCACTATCTTTTTGTTGCCCTATGTACTGTTACGCTTGAAGCGAGTCCTGGATGCTGTTACATCTGTGATGAGTCATGGATGTATATGCAAAATATGCTGCACGCATCTTGCAAAGCAGTGGTGCCACTGTACGATCGGGCATTTGATTGTGAGGTGTGCATTTGAGAACGGGCACTAATCTGGTTTGGAATCTACTTTATTGTACCTTCGTAAATGAATGACCGCTCACTCGGGAATTCCCCTATCGATACAATGCATCAGATTCAAAGCGAATGCTGTCAAGCAAAGAGGCAGTCAAATTGAGCTATACAGAACTGGAGCCGTGACTTTTTTTTTTGAGGGGAAATGGAGCCGTGACTTTTTTTTAGGGGAACTGGAGCCGTGACTTAAAGAATATGCAAATATGCAATGAAGTTTTTCCTCTGAAAATTCAGGCCCAGAGAGTGTGGGCCATCAAGCCTAAGTACACCCTGCCTAACGGCGTGTGTGCCGACCTCACTGTAGGGGGGCCCAATAGGCCACGTGAATCATTATCTTAGTTAGAGAATTGTTTTGGTAAAGAAAATATTTTGTGGTACTCGTATTACATGTTGCTCGTTGCTAAATATAGCTCTCAACCTAAGATCATGCATGTCGGTGCATTTTACGTGGTTAAGACCATTTTTTGGAAAATGTAACTGACTCACATGCATCATTTTCCGAAGAGGCTGTATTCAACTCGAACAATTATACCTTGAAAAGAAAATTCTTGTATTTTTCGTGCCAAAAGGGAAAAAAAAGAACAAAATCCTCCGTCTCGATGGGTCGGCAGGAATCCAGAGCAACGTGGTGACGCATAACTAGCTGTTCGCCCACCTAATTTTATACACCGTCACCTGCCTATAAAACGACCCGACCTTGGAAGGGCGGAGGCGACACAGCTCCCTGGTCAAGTCTATCTGCCTCTCGCGTCCGCGTCTTCCCTACCTGCCAGGGAAAGGAAAGAGAAGGTGAGCGCCTCCCCCTTTCCCCTCCCTCCCGGCCGCCCCGATTCGATCCGCCTAGGATTTGGGGATCGTTGCGCGTTCGATCCGGTATCGGAGCGAATCGGCTCCGCACATAAAGGTGATCTGAACATTTTCTTCCAAGAAATTTTCCCCTCCGAGTCGTAGATATGGAAACCGAGATATCTCACTAGTACTGGGATGTACATAAATAATTGTATCGGCGAAAGTTTGGTGCAACTACCCCGATGGTTCTATGGCGTGGCCTACCGCTTCACATCATCACATGTTTGCTTCTCTTGCTAACTTAAGTGCGATGTCAGTGGGCGGCACCAAAAGCCTTTTGTGTATCTGAATTTTCGTCCCCTCGTGATATTTCGTATGACTTGTTGACACGAGGCGAGATGCCCCGATTGCGGTATAAACTTTTTCTTATAGGATATCGCGGTATAAACTGGCACTATCTTTTTGTTGCCCTATGTACTGTTACGCTTGAAGCGAGTCCTGGATGCTGTTACATCTGTGATGAGTCATGGATGTATATGCAAAATATGCTGCACGCATCTTGCAAAGCAGTGGTGCCACTGTACGATCGGGCATTTGATTGTGAGGTGTGCATTTGAGAACGGGCACTAATCTGGTTTGGAATCTACTTTATTGTACCTTCGTAAATGAATGACCGCTCACTCGGGAATTCCCCTATCGATACAATGCATCAGATTCAAAGCGAATGCTGTCAAGCAAAGAGGCAGTCAAATTGAGCTATACAGAACTGGAGCCGTGACTTTTTTTTTTGAGGGGAAATGGAGCCGTGACTTTTTTTTAGGGGAACTGGAGCCGTGACTTAAAGAATATGCAAATATGCAATGAAGTTTTTCCTCTGAAAATTCAGGCCCAGAGAGTGTGGGCCATCAAGCCTAAGTACACCCTGCCTAACGGCGTGTGTGCCGACCTCACTGTAGGGCCCAATAGGCCACGTGAATAATTATCCTAGGTAGAGAATTGTTTTGGTAAAGAAAATATCTTGTGGTACTATATTACTACATGTTACTCGTTGCTAAATATAACTCTCAACCTAAGATCATGCATGTCGGTGCATTTTACGTGGTTAAGACCATTTTTTGGAAAATGTAACTGACTCACATGCATCATTTTCCGAAGAGGCTGTATTCAACTCGAACAATTATACCTTGAAAAGAAAATTCTTGTATTTTTCGTGCCAAAAGGGAAAAAAAAGAACAAAATCCTCCGTCTCGATGGGTCGGCAGGAATCCAGAGCAACGTGGTGACGCATAACTAGCTGTTCGCCCACCTAATTTTATACACCGTCACCTGCCTATAAAACGACCCGACCTTGGAAGGGCGGAGGCGACACAGCTCCCTGGTCAAGTCTATCCGCCTCTCGCGTCCGCGTCCTCGTCTTCCCTACCTGCCAGGGAAAGGAAAGAGAAGGTGAGCGCCTCCCCCTTTCCCCTCCCTCCCGGCCGCCCCGATTCGATCCGCCTAGGATTTGGGGATCGTTGCGCGTTCGATCCGGTATCGGAGCGAATCGGCTCGTCAGTTATCGGATCTCGAATTGCTGCGTAGGTGTGCGAATGAATTGCTAGCTAGGGTTGCGATTTTTTTTTTTGTTATTTTGCTCTATGATTCGTAAGGTCATGGTGGTTATCCGCGTCTGAGGTGCGGTAGCCAGGGATCCGGCTAGGTAAGGGATGGTCCGTGGCCGAATTTTGGGGATTTTGTAGCGGTTGACGAGTTGCTGGTTAGGGGCTTTTAGGGTTGGTGCTCTGGTTCGATCCGATTCGATGTGATCCGTATTTTGGATGCGGGAAACATAGGGATTTCTAGTCATAATTTTGCTGTGCTTGTAACTGATTGTTTAGAATTTGGGGAATTCTTCTCTCAGAAATGATTTGGGGAATTCTGCTCTCAGAAATGATATGGGGGCCTTCTGAATCGATCATGTTCATGATATAGAACTGTTCTAATTTGCTGTAACTGCATGAATTCTATTTAGGATTCGTGCCTCAAATCTGACTCAGCTAATTGGTGAAATACATGCTTGATATTAGTATGATGTGACCAACATAGTCTATTGTTGTCAAACTCCCCTGCTATTTATATTTCTCTTAAAGTTGTGCTGGATGTCGTGTAATTGATGGGATGATCATTGCAGCTTCTGCATAAAGACCAACGAGATAAAAGCTCTAAGCTCGGTGCCAATCAAACTTCAACAACCAAGTTTCATGTCTGATCTCGACGTCCAGCTTCCATCTGCCTTCGGTATGCAACATCCCATCATCTTTCCTGTTTACTTTTGGTTGAACATTTGATGCTCGAGCTTCCCAATACTAGAAAGTAGAATGAGTAGAGAGCAGTTATAAAGAAGTTTATCTGGAATATGCATCTGATCCTTGTGCTGGAAATGTGTTTTGACCATGTGTATTGTCTATGTTTGTGTCTGATAACGTGTTGGCATCTTTGGTAGATCCGTTTGCTGAGGCAAATGCTGAGGACTCCGGTGCTGGCCCCGGAACAAAGGATTATGTGCATGTGCGCATCCAGCAGCGCAACGGCAGAAAGAGTCTGACTACTGTTCAGGGACTGAAGAAGGAGTTCAGCTACAACAAGATCCTCAAGGATCTCAAGAAGGAATTCTGCTGTAATGGTACTGTAGTCCAGGATCCAGAGCTAGGCCAGGTATAATGCTACAGCAACGCTTCTAGTTTCGCAGTTTCCTTTGCCGAAGTAGGTATACTGATAATGTTTTGTCTTCTACAGGTCATTCAGCTCCAAGGCGATCAGCGCAAGAATGTCGCCACTTTCCTAGTTCAGGTATTGAGCATTTTCTGAGCTATTAGCTTCCATGAGGTTGAAGATGTCATCGATTGTTGTTCTTATGCATGTTTATGGCTTGTTTTGACAGGCTGGGATTGCGAAGAAAGAGAACATCAAGATTCACGGGTTCTAGGCAACCAGGCTTGCATGCTTAATATTTCTCTACCAGATATCGTGAAGCTTGAAGCAGTGATAATACTAGTTACTGCTTTCTAAAGAATATTTGTGCTATTATCTAGTGTGTCTTGCTTGATGCAAGTTGTGTTGCCCCATTGCGCACTACAAGCGTATGGATATGGCTTGTATTGGTTATTGTCGATTGAATAAAAGTACTTACTGTTTGGCTATAGCTCTGGTGTTCGTCTCCTATCTGAGTTTGGTTTCGATTATTGTCGACTGGCATCTTTTTCGTTGCAAATCCATTTGGTTGCATCTAGATATTCTGTCGTTATTCTCTTGTTGCTAGAATTATTGGTTATTGCATCTCTGGGCGTCTCGAGGGTACAGGGCTTTTGCGTCCAAACGACAACCGGCGAAGGCTGTCCCCTGTTCAGCTCGTCGCCATGGTCGCGCCGCTTGGGCGGCGGTTGTTGCTGCGGCACGTAGCGGATCAGGTCGCCAGGACAGGAGTCACTTTACCTGGCACTTTCGCTGCTAGCGCGAGAAGCATCAACACATATGATTGCGCGCGAACCTTTGTCAAGGATTGATACGGCGCGTGAAGCATACGCATATGCAGGTGCAACCGGCGCCACGCGCTCGTCGCGAGCGCTACTTCCCTCTGCCGACGGTGAAAAGGCAATTTGGCTCGCTGGCTACGGGAGTGGGTGCGCCGATCAGCTGAAATGGTTGACATGTCGTCGGGGGACACGACGAGACGGCGAGATCCAAAATATCTCACGCAGCACATCGTGGTCCCCGGCCAAGTTGCTCTTTTGGCCCGAGTAGCTGTTACATGTAGAGTTTCCTGATGGACAACGTTTCTCACGTTTGTTTAATCAAGGCCCCACTGAAACGGTTGATTGAGTCGCAGTTAATCCTCTCGTTTCCCAGCAGCTAGCTCGGGTCGACGTCCTAGAGACTTTTAACGTCAAATTCTCGTCATCCTTACGCCGTTGCGTAGCCGTTTCTTTACGGATACATTTCTTTTTCGGTATTTGCCCTTTGTACGGCCGGGGCTGCATCTGGCCTTTTTTTTGAAAGACAAAAAAAAATGGCCAGCTGCATCTGGCTTACATTTGCAGTGCGAGATGTGGCCTATTATTGCTAGTTTAACTCAGCACCCGTGACATTTTGTGTACCAGATAGGCCTTGCAATTGAAATAAACAGGCTTTAGCCTAAATACGACATAATTCAAAACATCAACGGGATTGATGAGTACACAAGGATTTCAGTTAATACTCCCATGTAGTACAAGAGAATAATAAAAATACTTTGTTCAAATCCGTTTGGCGCTCAACCTCTAAAACCGCCTCAGATTTTTAGCACACCTGAAACAGTTGGCTGCCAGGACTACATATTGCTTCACACGGATCCGATTTCAAAAGCAAATGAGAAACGAGAAGTTATTGACAATATTGAATAATGCATTGAAAAGAACTGCTACAGTTACATTTTGATTACAAGGGGCTGGTGATTTTTCTAACCGAACTAAGGTGGTCTACTAGAACATGAATTAGGTACAACGAGTGATAACACCCAATTGAGGACCAATGTAGCAATACCACTATGGTGCCTCTCCTACAGATGTATGTGCTTGCTCCACGCAGGATCACGGTCTGCTCTTCGATACTAGGACATGACAGTGTGCCATGCTATATCTTCTGTTCTAGTGCTTGGCGCAGCTGTACCTTACGGCCATTGGTTCTCGACCCCAGAAGCTTGGACTTCAGGTTGTGCTTCTGAGCATCTTGCGGCCACTCGACGCCCCCTTTCATTGCACGGAGCACATGAGGGTTTAGCAAGTCCGGACTCCAGTCCCCAACACTTGGTGACATTTGACACACTTCACTGTTATTGAAATCGTGAGAAGGAGCGACATCACACATCCTGCCGCTTGATAGCCTACCGTTCAGCTGGGCCCCTGTTTTTCTACCACCTTCACCATTTGATGATCTCCAGAGTCTGGCAAAGGAAGACCCCTTCTTACGGTACTTCTCTCCCGTTGTCGAACAAACTCCACTGATGTCACTATTTGACCTGCAGTTTTCACAATTATCTTCCCAATCGGTTCCACTCACTGATGCATCATTTCCTCCACCAAAACCGTTCACCGATGGTTCGCTTCCATCTGGTGAGTTGCTAGAGCCCTGCTCCTCTACGTGGCTGACAGTCTCCCATCCGCTATCATCATCATCCTCATTTCTGGCACAAGGTCGATTGGGATATTTATTTGCTGGGTTTTCCAAAAGGATATCAGTTTCAGGACTCACTGTATGGATCTTTGTTGCATGGCTCACAGGGGTATCCCCATTACACTGTCCAGTTTCCTTCTCTTTGGTATCTTCTTGCTGTTTGAGTTCTTCAAACACGGCAAAAATGTCCTCTGACGGAGAAGGTGGTTTGTAAGAGAACTCTTTACCATGTACCTTCATCGAACTAATTGCTTCCTTGAGCATTTCACCATCTCTCACTGTTTCTTTGTCAACAGTGCTGCCACGGTGGTAGCTGAGGAAAGCCTCAAGGTAAGCCTGAAGCTCACTTAGCTGTGAAAATTTGCTATCTAGTGTCAATTTAGCATCAACGAGCTTCATCTGTACCCGCTCTTCACGCCAAACCTCTGCCATTTGCAGCATCTTTCTTTCTTCCTCAACTTCATCTCTCATCTTCATCGACTCATTCTTCAGCGCCTCAACTTCAGCTTTGTCTTCAGCGACCTCTTTTGCTAATTCGTTACACACCTCCTCCATGAGCTCCCTAGCTTTTCTTTCCTTTTCATAATCTTGCAAATATCGTTTTGCTGCTGACTTTAACTCAGATAGCTCACCCATCAACTTGGAGTTCATGATCTCTGCCCTCTGTCGATTCTTCCTCTCACGGTTCAGATCCCCTTTAATAGCATCCAAGATGCTTCGAATCTTATCATGTCTCTTTTGCTAATTCGTCACACACCTCCTCCATGAGCTCCCTAGCTTTTCTTTCCTTTTCATAATCTTGCAAATATCGTTTTGCTGCTGACTTTAACTCAGATAGCTCACCCATCAACTTGGAGTTCATGATCTCTGCCCTTTGTCGATTCTTCCTCTCACGGTTCAGATCCCCTTTAATAGCATCCAAGATGCTTCGAATCTTATCATGCTCCTTGCTCTTCCAGGAAGCCTTTTCCTCAGCAAGATTCCTGAGCAATTGATCAAGCTTTTTCTTTGCAGAGCGGCTTTCAGCTTCAAGCTCATGAACCCGGTTGCGGGCCTGCATAAGCTCTTCTTTAAGTGCAGAGATTTCTTCATCAGCAGCCGCAGCTTGACGGTCACAGAAATCATATTCAGCACTGCCCAATGTGTTCAGGCATCGACGGTCCCATTTTGTTGCGACCTCCATTTCGATTCGAGATGATGGAGAATAAGCTCCCACCTAATTGAGGGAAATAAGAAAAACTGGATCAGAAGAAGGTGACAATCTGTACCGGAAATACTAGATTATGGACAAGGTATATACCTCATGAACTGTGTCGCTGCCAAGATGCTTAGTTCCTGTCCTGCCTTCAAGGACCGCTTTATAGTAGTTGCAATGATCAGGTGTATGAGGATGCCTTGGACTAGGCTGCAAATATCGGTTCCTATTAATTCACCACTGATCCTTAAGAAATACATGCTGATGGTGTTACGAAAATTGCAGGTAAAATGCAGTAAACTTATTAAAAAAAAATCTGTGAATCAGGAGGCTTTTGTTATACAACTAAGAACAGCTAATATCTGGGGACCACAGCGGTTACATCCTAACAATAACCCTATAGATAACACATGGAAATAGGGGAATGTCACATCTTCAGGCCCAATTGAAAGCGATGCACAGAAAAGAACTCAAAGCAATCTGGAGCGATAAGGATCGCCAATTGGACCAACTCATCATGGGTCCAGTAATCTAGCGTAAAACTCAACACGATTGGTGCATAAAGATGCAGAGTGATCTTTCTCGCCCAACCAAAATTTAATAAGCTAGTTCGTTGCATGACTCAGTGATGGGTGCACACAGATACTCTAAACACCCCTGTTATGCAAATGTCATTGCTGTGACTTCAAGCAGCAAATTTTATGCAATATGCTAAATTACCACCTCGAACTCAAATGCTCAGCTTCAACACAATCTCTTGAATTTATGAAAACGTGTACTATAAAATTTCAGACCTCATTCAAGAGGACAAACCACAGCGAAAATTTCGGCAGAAACAACAAATTCCTTGGCTAGTGGTGCAGAAAAATTGCCTGTCATAACAACAGCTACTAGCTTCATATGTCCTTGACTTCCACCAACGACGTAAACAAAAGAAACATACTCTTCGCGTCAAACAAATGATCACAAGGCACCAAATCGCTCCATTTCATCATACAGCTAAAAGCAGTAATTTTGCGAAGCCAAGAGCCCAGCAGCACAAAACACTTCATCGTTACGGATTCCATAGCACAACACGGACACCTGAAAACTACTCGAGAAAGCTGCAAAGCGCACGGATCTTGAGTCGAGAATGGGCTCACCTCGAACCGTCGCCGCGCTTCACCAGGCTCCCGCGGCGGCGGATGCGCCCTCCCGCCTCACCGACGCGGCAGCTGTGCCCGCGCCGCGGGGAGCGGCGGCATCCCCGGGCCACCGGAGCGGCGGGGTGGCCGGAGGCGGCGCGTGTGCGGGGGCCGGGCCGCGGCGAGCCGCGGGCAG
>LAPY01002392.1:71750-82269 GCA_000970635.1 Eragrostis tef
CTTCGACCGCAACGGCCCCGCCGCCATCGCCGACTTCCTCCATCGGAGCTCCTCCTCCGACAACGCCGTCGCGCCCACACCCTCTCTCCTCTGACGCCGACGTCACTGCACGAGCTGCAGGACACCACGTTGGGTTCGCTGCCCATGGGGACGGAGACCGGAAGATGGCGGGCCCCAGTGGAGGGAAAAGAATCGGAGATCCATCTTTAGAAAAGAAAAAGGAGGACAAAAATCTGGAGCAGTACCTCGAGCTTCAATGTGGTGGCTAAACTCAATTGAACTCAAGAAATACTAATAGGACCAAGAAATACTAATCAATCAGAAACTAAATTCAACAGAGGAGCAGAGGAAGCGGCAGTCTGGGGAGGAGCAGGCGCGGAGGAAGAAGATGTCTCGCGCGCATGGCGGGATCCTCAAGTACATGCTGAAGATGATGGAGCTGGAGCAGGTTCATGTACGGCATCATCCCCGAGAACGGCAAGCTCGTCACCGGCGCCTCCGACAACCTCCGCGCGTGGTGGAAGGACAAGGTCCGCTTCGACCGCAACGGCCCCGCCGCCATCGCCGACTTCCTCCATCGGAGCTCCTCCTCCGACAACGCCGTCGCGCCCACACCCTCTCTCCTCTGACGCCGACGTCACTGCACGAGCTGCAGGACACCACGTTGGGTTCGCTGCCCATGGGGACGGAGACCGAAGATGGCGGGCCCCAGTGGAGGGAAAGGAATCGGAGATCGGGGGCGACGGGGATGGAGACCGGGAGACGGCGCCCGGCGGCGACGGTGCGGCGAGGCGAGCGGGGAGGGCGCTATGCAGCTCGACCATGGCAAGTGAGGGCGCGATGTGGCACGGCGGAGGCGGCGATGGCGGAGCGAGATTGAGTCATAGCGGTAGACACACAGGAACGAAGAAAAGCGGTGTTCAGAAGGGTCGCGTTCCATCGCCTCAGCCTGGCTCGGGAGCGAACCTCATCTCCTGCGCTTCCATCGGGCCTGCCTCAGAAACGAATCTTGCACCGAATGGGCCTGGCTGGGGGGCTGAGTCAGGTAACCAATCATGTGGTGCCTGCACCGAATGGGCCTGGGTGCGGGCTACCAAACACGCCCTATGTGCATGATGAAAAAGGGCTCTTGTGCAGATGTGGTCGTCGGAGGCTGACCGTGACCGTCTGAACAATTAGCGGTTACTTGGATAGGCTCGCCGAGTGAAGAGAGATCATATCAAAGCTAACTTGCATGCCATGTGGTCAAAACCACGGTAAGAACTGGTTTTAAATGGTTTAATCGTTGACTGATCTCATTTCCTGTAGTGATGCTTTACGTGCGCGTTTGGTTCAGCCCGTGGACTTCTTGCGACAGCGGGGCTACAAGACACATTTAGCTGCGGGATGTGTCTTATCACTCCTGTCTCATGCAGAGCCGGTGACGGCGTTCGAGATCACCCGCCCGACCATGGGCGCTCTCCTCCCTGCCGCGGTCCTCTACTCTGTTCTCGCAACGCGCGACATGCCAGCTGCCCATAGAACAGAGGTGGCACTCATCAGCAAAATGATGAAGAAATTGTGGAGCGCTCTACACCTCGCGGTATGATGATGATTACAGTAAGTGAAGGTAGAGGTTTAAACGCAAAGGCCATACAGATAAATACGTGACATCATGCGGGTCTTTTATGTTCTTCTGCGTCAATGTTTTGCACAGGACGAATGTTGCAAGCCCTGTTTAAAAACTTTCTGGAGTTTAAGGAGTCACTTTTTTGGCTTTGTCAGCCTTATTACGCTGCTTATAATTGTTCTTCGTGTTCAACTTCTGTACAGGTCGAATGCTGCAGGCACCAATTTCTGGGTCCCTTTGCTAACAGAACTGGAGCAAAATCAACCTTATTTACTCCAAACGTCTCTGGTTATTTGCATTTCTCATCGGCCTTTCTTTCATATGTTCGCCTTGTGCCCTGAGCGCACCAGTAACAAAACATTTTGTTTCAATGAGAAAAATTCAGGTGAGACTTCTTTATTTGCATTTGCAGTCAATCACTTCGACTTGCTTTGGCTAGCATTTTAGTACGAACCGCGTGTACTGTCATCAGAGTGTTGGATGCACCTGTACTCGTAGGGGGGCTAGATCTTGTGCATGATCGTGTGTTTGTGCCAACCCACGAAAACCGGCTGGTTTTCACGAAAATCGAACAAACTGGCCCAGTCCGTTTCTAGTGGACGACTAGGTATCGATAAAATATTTTTTAAAATGATAATTTTGAAATTTTGAAAACTGCTCAAATCGAGCAGATTACCGAGGAACCACTAAGCTTGCCGTTTTAGAAAATTTGAAAGAAAAATAGAAGTACGAAAACCGCTCAAACCCAGCGGTGAACCGTGAAAGTTGAGCAGTTTACCGAGATTATCTATTTTGGGTCTACTTACTGAGGTTACACGATTGATTTTTTCTCATGGGCGAGCAAAAGAGCAGCAACATGCAAGTAAAATGAACACACAATAAATGAATGATACACAAGTAGGTCTTGAATGATTACCTGCAAAGCTTGCACGCTCACAGATTATATATGTAATAATAGTTCCATGGGTTGGTTGGATGTCAACTCGATCAAAACAATCTGTATCATCCGTGTGAGCTTCAAGCTAGAGTTTTCTAGGCTCTGAAGTGTTGGAGGAGACCAAAACACCACGGTAAGCGTGCGATCGAGTTCTATTTTGGCATACATTTGCAGCGTTCTCGCAGGCTACATTCGAAATGTTTAATTCAGGAATGCGCTCTATTTTCTGTAGATATGCTTGCCATGGACCAGATGTCCCAGCCAGGACTACATAATTCAGTTTACTGCAGTGCGTGTCGGCACCTATGAGAGTGTCCACATCACTTGCCCCGCCCTCCCAGCCGTCGTCGCCTCAAATCCGTTTCTCGCGAAGCATGACATGCTTATTGCCCGTAGAACAAGGGTAGCACCTGAAGGGTTCGTGATGGAGCTCTCAACGAAGTGATTCGTAGGTCCTGTGGAGCGCGGTGGAGGTTCGAAACGGAAAGTAGTCATCTTGGTGTGTTCAACTTTTGCAGAGGTCGAATGACGTAAGCACACTTAGGTTACGAAACTGGATATCTGTCATCTGTCAAATCTCCGTCTCAGGTTCCTCAAAAGAAAGAAGCGCCCAGGTTACCCCCATAACTGTTTCAATTGTGCGTGGTAATCCTTTTTTACAGCTGCAATCAAGTCGGCTTGCTGCGATTTGTAACCAAAATTTCTTCTCCGATTCCTTTCAATCTAAACCAAAATTTCGTGCGTCTTGATATGTATCCAGTGGGTTGCACGGCGGCCCATCCTAAAATTCTAGCCCAGCAAACAATTTAGCATCGCACTGAATTTTATTTTTGAGTTTTGTTCTTGGTGTACCACCCTAGTGGGCCAACGATCCGCCGATCAAAGGGAGGGATGTTGTGACATCCTGGCCCAATAAAATCGCTACAGATGTTTATCATGATCCTTTTACGAGTCCTTGCAAGTTGCAATTACTCGTAGGGCCCTGCACTCTATTGCTGTAGAATCATCGCTTCCGCCCACCGCTTCCGTGCCCCACGTCCGGCCCAATTACTATTGTTCCGGCCTGTTTCGGCCCATGACGCGAGCACGTGAAGGCAATCAGTTTCTTCCTCCTCCAGTCCTGCGTTCATGCGCCACTGCTCGCAGCCCCCGCACTCGACGCCCGGCGCGACCCCCATCTCCAAGGAGCCGCCCCAGCGCATCGCCGGCGAGACTCCTTCTTCACGGCGCCGCCCCTGCGCTTGACTCTCGACTGACTTGCCGCATGGAGCTCATGCATGTGAGCATGTCGAATTGTTCCGGCTTTGCTTGTCCAAAGCGGCACCCGTCGCGTTGTATCGTCTGCTGCTACAAGGAGGATCGAAAAGGCCTACTCGACGGGGCAAAGTTCACCGGGCGTAAACACAGCATGTCCCAGCAAAGATATGAGGACCGGCCACCATGAGCGTGACGAAAACGGAGACCGCGCCGCGAACGGCCCGGGGTGGTCGCTGTTTCAAATAGCGACCATGGGAAGAGTGGCTTTGGACGTTGGATCATTATTAGCCTGCGGCCGCGATTCGACTTGACTAGATGGCCCAATGAGGAAGAAGATTCTATGCAGAGTCCTGTAAACCGAAAGGTTTACAACCCTGCCTAGGATCCTGCCACCTGTCCCGTTTCACTAATCTAAAAGCAGCCTAGGCCCCAACGCACAAGTCCCTGGCTTCTGTCTCCCAGGCACGCACGCACGTCCGCTCCGATGTGTCAAACCAGCTCGAGCCGCTGCTCCTGCTCCCATCGCTGAAATAATCCGCAACAATCATCTCCGTTCTCCATCCCCTGCCATCATCGATGGCGTCTGGTCGACGCCGCACTCCGGCCATCCCGGCTTCCCTCGCCCCGAACCCATGGTCTTCGACCAGCACTGAATTTTATTTTTGAGTTTTGTTCTTGGTGTACCACCCTAGTGGGCCAACGATCCGCCGATCAAAGGGAGGGATGTTGTGACATCCTGGCCCAATAAAATCGCTACAGATGTTTATCATGATCCTTTTACGAGTCCTTGCAAGTTGCAATTACTCGTAGGGCCCTGCACTCTATTGCTGTAGAATCATCGCTTCCGCCCACCGCTTCCGTGCCCCACGTCCGGCCCAATTACTATTGTTCCGGCCTGTTTCGGCCCATGACGCGAGCACGTGAAGGCAATCAGTTTCTTCCTCCTCCAGTCCTGCGTTCATGCGCCACTGCTCGCAGCCCCCGCACTCGACGCCCGGCGCGACCCCCATCTCCAAGGAGCCGCCCCAGCGCATCGCCGGCGAGACTCCTTCTTCACGGCGCCGCCCCTGCGCTTGACTCTCGACTGACTTGCCGCATGGAGCTCATGCATGTGAGCATGTCGAATTGTTCCGGCTTTGCTTGTCCAAAGCGGCACCCGTCGCGTTGTATCGTCTGCTGCTACAAGGAGGATCGAAAAGGCCTACTCGACGGGGCAAAGTTCACCGGGCGTAAACACAGCATGTCCCAGCAAAGATATGAGGACCGGCCACCATGAGCGTGACGAAAACGGAGACCGCGCCGCGAACGGCCCGGGGTGGTCGCTGTTTCAAATAGCGACCATGGGAAGAGTGGCTTTGGACGTTGGATCATTATTAGCCTGCGGCCGCGATTCGACTTGACTAGATGGCCCAATGAGGAAGAAGATTCTATGCAGAGTCCTGTAAACCGAAAGGTTTACAACCCTGCCTAGGATCCTGCCACCTGTCCCGTTTCACTAATCTAAAAGCAGCCTAGGCCCCAACGCACAAGTCCCTGGCTTCTGTCTCCCAGGCACGCACGCACGTCCGCTCCGATGTGTCAAACCAGCTCGAGCCGCTGCTCCTGCTCCCATCGCTGAAATAATCCGCAACAATCATCTCCGTTCTCCATCCCCTGCCATCATCGATGGCGTCTGGTCGACGCCGCACTCCGGCCATCCCGGCTTCCCTCGCCCCGAACCCATGGTCTTCGACCAGCGCGGCTGATCCGTCGGCATCGCTCGACATGGACGGCCTGGTCACTCCCTTCTCTCAGGCGGCTCTACTTGTAAGTGGAGGAGCCGAGGACTAGGACGTTATTAGCTGATCGCGGCATGGATCTTTAGGAGTAGCGTTGATTGTGGCTGCTTGTCTTTATGTCCTTAGTCACCGCGTTCCCGGGTCGAACGGGGCGAGGAACGGGGACGAGGAACGTGGTACGCCGATTTTTGATACTTGGTGGAACGACGAGTACACAGCTTCAGCACGTCCCAAATTCATTTGGATCGTGATCCAAGTTAATTAGGGACGACGTTCCCAGTTCGACAAGAGGATCTTCTGCTCACTTGCATCATCTCCTATTTGTTTAATAGCTTCTAACACTCCTTTCATGACTTGTGGATCTTTGTTTGGTGCCTTTCTTACAAAACCCCCCAGGTGCTGGATTTTCAATACACCTCTGATCATAGTACTTAGGATTGAGAGCAAATGCTAGACTGTGAAGAGGAATATTCATTTTCTCCCAGCGGTTCACAATTATTTCTTCGACCTCTGGATAGTCCAGCTTGTGAGGGTTGTCATCCTGGGTCATGATGTCTTTGATCTCTCCAACCATGTTGTCCATTCTCTCATATATTTCTCCCATTTTTGGACCTTCTCCATCGCTGAATCTCAATGCTAAATATATAGGCTTTGTGACAGCAAGGATGTTGTCAACCTCATTCCAAAAGTTTTCATCATTGATTACATCAACAATGGCCTTTGCTTGTTCCTGCTGATCACTACTGCAGCTTCTCACCCAATCTTTCCATTGTCTTGTTACTACTGTGGTGGAAATCCCATCTCTCGCCGTACGGAGCCTTTCCAATAAAATGTAATGGCTGGCAAATCGAGTTTTTGCCACCTTTAGTAGGTCCAAATGAGAATTATTTCTGAACATGGCTAGACAATGACAATGGCTCCGAAAAAAATTGACAATAGCTTTACCCGCCTTGTAGGTATCTTCCATCCATGGGAATTTGCCCGCAAAATCCTTGAACATGAGATTCAAGGTGTGCACTACACATGGACTCCAAAATATGTGCTTATGAACCTGAAAAAGATGTTTGAAAACTCTTACTTGCTGACAAAGATATGTTCCAAAAGATGTGCTTATGAAAGTAAGAAACAAACAACAAATCCAATTATCTTACTTTCTGAATTTCCCTGCCTGCGGCTTTACAGTTTGATGCATTGTCGGTCACCACCTGAATGACATTTTTGGGTCCAATTTCTTCAATGGCTTTCTGTAAAAAATCAGCAATTGCATCACCAGTTTTTTCAATTCCAGAGTAATCTTCTGCATATAAGAAGCATGAACCCATGCTATTTGAGGCAAGCACATTTAACAGTGGCTGGCCTTTAATATTAGTCCATCCATCAGACACAACAGAGACTCCTTGTGTTAACCTATTTTTATTAAAAAAAAAGATAAGAGATTGATAGTAGGGCAATATATCAGTAGCTTGTACAAGAATTAAAAACTGAAACTTACCAAGTATCTCTCACTGTTGATAAATCATTTTCTACATTCCTCTTGAGTGCATCTAAGAGAGTGGTTCTGGCCTTCTCACTGCCAGGACCTTTATATCCCTTTGGAGCATTATTTATAGCACTAACCATCTCAGAATAATAAGGGCTTCTTAAGACGTTGAAAGAGATACCGTTAGCGGCAATGAATTTCATTATTTTCAAATCAACGGCATCCCTTTCTGCTGCACCAAAGGATTGTGTTATTGGATTGTTCAACACCATCCCTTTCTGCTGCACTGATTTTGAAGATTGTTCAGCTTCTTTAACCTGTTAACACCGACAAAAAATGCATCTCAGAAGTCTGAATCTAACAAGTACTACCTATTATGTATAGAAAAAGAGTTGAAGACTATCTACCTTATCCCTCAATTCCCTGGTCTTGGCCACATCATTTAGAAGAACAAGACAACGCTGAATTTGTGGTTTCTTGCCCGGTTGAGCACCCAGAAGATGAACACGAACCCTGGTCAAGCTACTTTTGAATGCCTTCTTGCAATGGTTGCATCTCCAGTGCTTTTATCCACCGTCATTCTTTCCTTTTTCTCCTCCAAGCATAGTAATTTCAGCGATTAGAGGATTGATCTTACCACCTGCTTGAGCTTGACAGGGCTGTTCTTCCTCCTCATCCTCGAGTTCGATGACCTCTTCCTCACCGGCACCGGCACCGGCGTCTACGTCTACGTCTTCACCAACTTCATCATCCTCGGACCGCCTGCGCTTCCTAGACCCCGATCCGAACGCCATTGCAGAGAGCAGAGAAGAGAGACGAGGGAGAGGGACGAGTGAGCAGATGAGAGACTGCAGAGGCAGATCAACGGACTCACCTAATAAAGCGTCGGAGCTCGCCCTTCCGCCTTCTCGATGTTGATTAATGGGGGAAGCTGATTAATGGCGCCACTTCTTCCCGATGCGGCACTGCGCTTGGCCTTCCGTTCCTGGTGCGGCGCGGTCGAGGTCCTGCGGCGGCGTGGTCGAGTTCCTGCGGCGGCGCGGTCGAGCTCCGTGCGAGTCAATGGCGGGCGTCGGGGTCGTGTTCCGCCGGCGTTCCATGAGTCGTCCCGGCGCGTCCCCGTTCCGCGATTTGGGACGGCGTTCCCGGGAACGAGGAGCCCCGCATCGACCCGCGTTCCCGGTGACTAAGGTCTGAACGCGAAGTCACCCCACCACACTTATGCAGTACGTACGCTTGATCAAGATCAGACGGTCTCAAAAAGAACAATACATCTTACGTGCTCCAACCTACTGAAACTAGCAACCAGCAGCTCGGTGGTATGTTCGAAAAGTTGTAAAACTGAACAATACATAGTAAACTGGAGAACAGCTTGGTATTTCCGTACCACTCACGAATCTGTGATTGCATTGCAATAACTTGAAACTTAAAGAGGGATTTACGTATACTAATGCAGTATTGCAAACGTTTGAGGCATGCACGGAAGAGCAAATGGCATGATCTTTCATATCGTATTCTTCAGCTTCAGGAAGCCATAGACACAGTAAGCGTTATTAGATATTGACTTAACAAGAAATACATCCTCAGTACAGTTGGTTTCATCTCGAGGCCGCGCAACAACCAGTAGGAGGCCTATAAGTAACAGATGTTTCCCTGCTTTCTCTACGTCCGACGAAACAGAATATTCTATATATTAGTATCTTTCGTTAATGTACCGATGTATGCTCTGAACTTTACTGAAGAAACCTGATCAATCTTACTACAGGAAGCGCTCCAAGTGGGTCATCAGTCCTTTGCGTCCGTTATTCCACCTGTTGTAACCTGGAAAACGTGCTGTTGGTCAAGGAAACAACTTTTCAACATTAGGACATTATAGATTTGTGTCATCTGAAGCTTTTTGTTCACATCATTTAGCAGGCACATTTCACAAACCACAAGAGTATCGTGTGCAAGTTGTAAGCAAAACAATTTTTTCTGCATTTTACCGACTTAACAAATCAGAGCAATCAGTAGAACCAGAAATAAAATGGCCAAAAGATAAGGATATAGCTTCTCCCTCAGGAAGGTTAGGGGCATCAAAGATCTTGCAGACACGCTGTTCTCCTTTGCCTTTCCTCAGCATCAGTCTGATGAGTCGCAGGCGGGCGTCGGGGTCGTGTTCCGCTGGCGTTCCATGAGTCGTCCCGACGCGTCCCTGTTCCGCGATTTGGGATGGCGTTCCCGGGAACGAGGATCCCCGCATCGACCCGCGTTCCCGGTGACTAAGTTTATGTCAAGAGAAGTGTCTGTCGTTGTACTGGATTCAGTTTTAGATGTCAACAAATTGAGGATGAAGCTTGTACTGAATCGCCCTTTGAATCGTCCTTTGATGTCTGACAAATTGAAGATGAAACTTGCATTGGAATCAGATGACCATACTTTGTTTTAGATATTTAGATAAACGGGGAGCTGATGGCAGCGTGTTGCTTCCATTTGCTTTTGTTTATCATACTTTCATGTTATTATTTACAGGTTCTCATTGCAGGAGATGGTATTTCTAGCTGTTCGTGTTGGAATAAACCTGAGACGAGTCTGTTCGTTCAGGAATTTGTGTATGCCGGCATTGTGTGTTGCTGGGTGGCGTCGTGCACGGGACGCGCTGTTCTCGTTGCCGTAGCAGTAGATTAGGATCACGTACGATTGAGTTGTAGATCATGTACGTGTTGGAGTCCGGTCGATCCGCAGGATAGCTGCAAGGATCAAGTAGTCGTAGGTCGTTAGGAGTTGGGTGCGTTGCGCCGGTCAGTGCGGGAAGACGCCGTAGCGTGCGGGATGAGCGAGAGGCTCCAGCGACGTCGAGGAGCACGCAAACACTTGCTTCGTCTACCTCGCGTCTGCTCGTGAGCTCTGAGAGTGCGTGAGTTCCCGACTGCACCAACAGTTCGAAGGTTTTTTAGTCAATTGATGTGGGTTAATCAAATCAGAATAATTTGTATAGGAGTTGAAATGTAGGAGAGGCCGGCTTCTATAGTTTGTCTGCTATGATGTGTTTGATCGCCAAAGGGCGTCTATGTTCCGCTCTGATCGGCATCGTCGAGGGTAGCGACTCCAAAAAAAGCAGCCGGAGCTGTCCTTTCGCGATAGGGGCGGCGGCTGTTCAGCGAAGCCGACGTGGATGCGTGCGTGCGATGGAGGCTGGGAGTTGGGGGGCCAGGCTGCATAGAATTTTCTTCCGCCCAATGACCAGAGCCCGTGCTCCGTTCTCTCTGGGGAAAACGAAAACCGGCGTGCGGTCCGGTTCCCTCGCAACCCGGCCGCCGCCGCAAGCCTCGCTCTTGGCGCCCTAGCCGCACACGGTTGTCGACGAGACACTATGCCGGCGAGTCTTGGAGGTCCGCCCATGAGCCCTGAGCCCCTGACGGTCACGACCGTGCGGCAACTCTGTTACTCCCGCCTCCCCCCCCCCCCCCCCCCCCCCC
>LAPY01002393.1:66399-77825 GCA_000970635.1 Eragrostis tef
GGGGCCGCCGCCCTCTCCGCCAGAATGGCGAGCGCCATCCAACCGCCCTCACCTCGATCTCTAGAATCAATCTTCTCCGGCCTTTGGACTGCCGCGTCAACGACTGGAGGGCGGGGTCGTCGCGTCCGAGCGAATCGAGCGCCGGAAGCAGGGCGCATTCGCGCCGGAGCGCCGCCGTCTCCGGCTGCCCTATTCTTCTCTCCCGCGTTTCTCCTGGATCCCTCGAAGCCGGGCCAACCTGCATCTCAACTTGCAACTCATGAGCTGGGCAGCTCATCTCAGCGAGGCAGACACTCTGATCTCTGTACGGAGATAGAACTCCTGAAATCTCCATGCTTGCTGCTTTCTGCATCAACCATAGCCTGAAAGGTTTCAGACGTCAATTGTAGGACTTAAGTTACAGGGGCTAGCTGCTCTGTACACTTCACAAATTTCAGCTGTGGCCATCATAAGCCCACATACGGGGGAATGGGATG
Source organism: Eragrostis tef (assembly GCA_000970635.1). Lineage (NCBI taxonomy): Eukaryota > Viridiplantae > Streptophyta > Magnoliopsida > Poales > Poaceae > Eragrostis > Eragrostis tef. Next base: position 66,876 of record LAPY01002393.1, read on the forward strand.
AGCAACTGGTCAGGGACACTTTCTGGCCTGAAGATGCAGACACATCTTGGCAATTCCAATAGGTGGAGAAATGGAGGATTGGCCGGCCTGGCATTTTGACTCAAAGGGCCAGTTCTCAGTAAAATCTGCATACAAACTTGCTGTTCAATGCAGAGATAGGAAGAAGGGGAGGGATGCATCAACCTATGAAGCACTAGATGGGGATGGGAGAGAGTTTCAGTGGTACAAAATTTGGCAGATGAAATGCCCGAAGAAGGTGAATATGTTCCTGTGGCGTTTCGCTCCCAATAGCCTGCCTGTCAAAAGAAATCTGAAGAAGAGACAGGTCAAGACTGAAACTTTATTCCCGGTCTGGATGAAAATTGTGGCCATTTGTTTTTCAACTGCAAACATGTCAAGCATGTGTGGCAGGATATGGATATGGAGCAAATCAGAAGGGTTTTGGCCGAGAGTAGATTGGGGAAGGAAGCGATTGAACAGATCTGGCGGCTGGATACCGCTTCTCAATTGAAAACGGTGATCCTTTTATGGAGATGGTGGACTGCTCGTAATAAAGCGAATGCAGGGGAACGCATGCTCAACACAAATGAGGTGTGCAGCTCTATTTACTATCATCTGACAGAGTTTGAGAAATTGAGCAACCAAGAAAAGAAGGGTGGTTCAAATGCTACTTTCAAATGGCAACCACGGACGGAAGACCTGTACAAGCTGAACGTTGATGCTTCTTTTAGAGCAGCTCAAGGCAATGGAGGATGGGGTTTCGTTGCTCGGGACTGCAATGGTTCAGCTCTGGACATTGGGGCTGGGAAAATCAGTAGAGCCTCGAGTGCTCTACACACTGAAGCGATAGCTGCACTGCAAGGTCTGGAACGTGCAGCGTGGTTGGGCATGAGCAGAGTAGTCCTGGAGAGTGATGCTGCAAACCCGGGAAAGCTCTCACGTCGTCGGCAATGGATAGATGTCCGGAGGGTGGCGTGTTCAGACACATCAGAAATTTCATGGTTGCGAATTTCTCCTTTTGTAAGATCATGGTGTTTCCTAGAGCTTGTAATACGGTTGCCGATTGTATGGCGACTCATGGTGCAAATGACCTCCCTGATGGGAGCACGTATTTTGGTGCAATGCACCTAGATTTGTAACAAACTTTGTCTCCGGCGATATGCCTGGAGCTAGTGGTTGAATGAAGAACCGTGAGTTTCAAAAAAAAAAGGTAGAAAGATTATGTTTCAAAGATAATCGGTTTGGTTCTTCGAGCTTAGCTATTCAATATTGGTAAATAAAAACCTCCCCGTATTGCATTTCTGTAAAGGAATACTAGGTCATGTATTACGGAAAAGAAGTCCCATTGCCAAAGGTTAATGTGATCATCCCGAGTCTGATACGCCGCTGAAGCCCTGTTCTTCGACATATATAGGCAACACCGAGCTTCTCCATACTTGCAAAAGTTTATCTCAGCAATTCCCATCGACCGTTAGTTTTGAGGTTTGACATGTATCATGACCTGCGTGGCAAGTTCATACAGCTGTGCTTGACGATAGCTAAATACGTAGACATAGATGAAGATGAGTGATAATCTTTTCATCGCTGACAATATTTTAGGATAGAGCTGCGTGTCGTAGAAGTATAGCTGCCAGTGACGCATACACAACTGTAAATCATAGTGAGTGATATATTTGCTAGGCCCCGATAAATTGGCTTTATAGCTGGGTGGAAGACGCGTCCTTCTTTGTTTGTTTGGTTGGTTTTTTACAATGGAATTTTGCACATTTTCAGTTTTTTCAACTCGCCGTTTTTTCCGGCAACACTTCAACGGAAGGACTACAAAACCCACGAGCAACACTAGCAACAGAACATGAGATTTTGCCAAACGAAATGATACAATTACACAACGGTCAAAATTTTCTTCGTGTTAGCTGCAGAAAACTATTCTACTATCCTTGAAAATTTAACAGAGCCTTCGTCCACAAGACTGTTCTGTTTCCTCTTTTTGGACAACCTCTGGAAACCGGTGTGTTCGTCCACAAACTGTGCAGCAGTTCTTGCTCGCAGTTCTTCAAGAGTCTCTCCTTCCTTTGCTCGCTCAATCACCTGAATTGTAAGGCATGTAGGTAAGTGTAAAATCCAATAGAGTAAAAATAAGTCAAAAGCTTCAGGGCCGCGTATCAAATCCATACCAGGTGTCGACCATAAAGATGCGTGCTCGCGAGGGCCTGCAGAGCATTCTGTGCCTCTTGTTTTGTGACATATTCGACAAAAGCAAAACCTCTGTGACTTCCAAACTTCATAGGCAACCGGAGGCTTTTGATCTGAAAATTTATTGAGCTTTGCTAAGAATGTTTCTAGAACTAACATTACAAAATCATTCATCAATTTGGAACCATTCTGTTGAGCAAAAATAGCTGAAAATTTAAACACGGGCAATGTTGAACGAAATCTAAACTCATTTATAGGAAATAACAAAAAGATACCACTGACCTGGCCAAATGGACTAAATAACTGTCTCAAATCCTTTTCAGTCGCCTCAAATGCTACATTGCGCACAAGCAGTTTTGTCGAACTTTTATCCTTGTCATTTTTCTTTGCAGCCTGACCATCTTTCCTCCCATGACACAGTTGCAAGATCAAAGCATGTCCATCCAGAACTGTTCCCTGTAATCGCATGGTACATTCATTCATATTGAGCATACTATGGAGTAAAATAAGCAAACGAAATAAAATGGAGGGATGTATTCTACCTGTAGATCCTTGCATACACTGGTTGCAGTTTCAATCGAGTCAAACTCAACAAAACCAAATCCCATTGAAACATTCTTGCCTTTCTTAACATGCTTCTTCACCTAAACATGACAAAAAGAATTGGTTAAAGAGTGAGGGCTGCAAGAGTGCACTCAATCTCCCCAAACTCATATCCTACCTTCACGCTTTTAAGGCTGCCGCTCTTTAACTTTGTACTGAAATGCTGCTTCAACGATTCATCGGTTGTCTTGAAATTTAAATTCTTGACGAATACAGATCGTGACTGTAACAATTGATGGAATTATTAAGCATGTCCAGCGCAAAGTAAATAAATAAAAAATTATGCAGATTTGGCATGCAGTAACAGGTGCAGGCGAAGGAAAACACAATTTATAGCTTTAGCAACATCTAGCATCATGTAGCAAAGAGCGCGAAGCTTACAAATAAACGTAATCCTAATGGCAAGAAATTAGAGAAAGTGCCAAACCTCAACTCTGTCAGGATCAATCTCTTCTGCGCTTACTCCTTCCACAGTTTGCTCTACAATTGCTTTAGTAACAATACGCTCGCCAACTGCAGTATTTTCATCGTCATCCACATGTGTGGAGCTAGGAGACAAAATGTTCTCAGGTGCCCACTCCAAATACAGAGGAGTATCTCTGAATCACAAAAGACTAAAATATGAAGCAAAACTTTGCAGAAATACATAATCAAGGTAATACCTACGACCAGATAACATAGATGTAAGCATGCAATTCCATTACCATGGTGAACAAAACTAAAATGTTCAAAACAAGAAATCAGTAAGATATCCCCATCACACCAGCTGATTTATCATGTAAAATTGTGCACTGAGCTTAGCATCTTCTAAGAAAGCATTTAGTTGGCGGACAACTACTGTATAGCCTAAGGACCAATATAAAAAAAAGTCATTGGTTGCCAGGGGTCCCAGCGCCCCCCTCGTTGCATTTTTTTTTTAAAAAACAATCATGTGTGTAGCACACAGAGCTATGTATAACAACAACAAAGCCTTTTATGTCCCGGCAAAAAAAAATCATGTATGTAGCACACAGAGCTACGTACACCTGCTAAAAACCATTTTCATATTTTGTCTTTCATATCAAGATTCAGAACATATAAGTGGCACTGTCACATCTAGGATGAATTCAGCGCTGAATGTTTACATTTTTAATTAAATTCATGGGTACTAGAAATGAATTTTCGACAAATATTTCAAACATTGCAACATGCGGAATGAGGTCATTTGAAAATTCCCTCAGCATTAAAGATACAGTGGAGCCTGAAGTCAAGTGATAACTTCAGTTATCAAAGCGGCATCGCACGGCCATATAATTTATTCAAAGCAAATGTACAAACAACGCATGCAAGTCCAAACGGATTGCTTGCCTAAAAACGATAATTGTAACTTACCCTAACTCCTAAGCGCAATTAAGAGTCAAGTTGGTTGAGTAAATGTAACATTCAATCTAGATGAACCAATCGTTGGAACAAAGGGGATCCATGGCAACCTCAGAAGGAAAAAGGAATCAAACTGTAATACAGCCATTTAAATGGAAGAGCTAAACTATAGCAGTAACGTACTTGTATCTTGTATATAATAACTTTCTGAATGCATGCCGGGCCTCAGTTGCTTCAACAAAAACTACCTGAGAAATAAAGTCAATGGGCAACATTACATGTTATCAAGGCACAGGGGGTGGGGGACAGTGTTGTGACATATCAAAACTGTTGAGTAACACAAGTGGGATATATAGTAACATACCAATGCAAATACTCTGGTTGGAGGTAGAATGATTTTGTCCAAACCTCCGTGTTTCTGAAACATAGCTGCGAGTTCTTCTTCCGAAGAACTAAATGGCAAGTTCTTCACCAATATCACATGGTTGCTTCTTTTTGACTTCTCATTTCTTTTGGAAGCAAGTTCTTCTAATGCAGAAACATTAACTCCAGATCTAGAAAGGTATTTCTTGGTCTCCGCAATGACGTGTGTTTCACCAAGAGCAATACGAACAGCAAGGTCATCTGCTTCTCTATCAAGTAATTCACTTTTACTGATACCATTCTTCCTTGCAATGTTTTCAACGACCTATGCAGGAAAGCAGTGAATTCAATCTGTTAGGCATATCAAGGCAACATTTGAGATCTATCACGCAATTCAGTACCTATCTGCAGTTCTGCACTAACTATGTAGCAAGTAGATGTAAATAGAGCACTGGTTGATTCAAGAAACACGTAAATAGAGAACTGGATTGATACAAGCAACATGTAAATAGAACAATGGGTTGATACAAACAAAATCTAGTAAAACTAAGTCAAATCTGGAGACAAAACATACAGTGTCTTGGCGCATATAAAAGCTGTTCCATGCTCTCGTATCCCCACCGACTTCAGACGCTTTCTTTTGTTCCAACTTTTGCTGCTTGAGACTCGTTTTCTCTTCAACAGTTACATGATTAGACCTAGAAAATTCAATGGCATATTAATAAAAATTACTGGTGCAGCTATTCCAACAAAGGAGACAAAACAATATGATATTTTTCCTTACTCAAACTTCTTATTATTTAGTGGTTTAGCAGCTTGAACACGTAATAGCCGTCCCTGAAAGCTTGAATTATTTAATTCATCAAGCGCCCTGCCGAAAAAGGACTCCATACTTAGCCAGGTACAGTGAAGCAATGTGCCATTGACAAAACAAGCAAGCACGCGGCAAAAGAAAAGAATTTGGATGTGAGAAATATCCACATTTAGTCTGAAAACATTAAGAAAATGTCTTATATCTAAACTACGTTCGTAACTTTTCACAAGTGTATTGTTTTGGTTATCACGCAATTCAGTACCTATCTGCAGTTCTGCACTATCTATGTAGCAAGTAGATGTAAATAGAGAACTGGTTGATTCAAGAAACACGTAAATAGAGAACTGGGTTGATACAAGCAACACATAAATAGAACAATGGGTTGATACAAACAAAATCTAGTAAAACGAAGTCAACTCTGGAGACAAGACATACAGTGTCTTGGCGCATATAAAAGCTGTTCCATGCTCTCGTATCCCCACCGACTTCAGACGCTTTCTTTTGTTCCAACTTTTGCTGCTTGAGACTCGTTTTCTCTTCAACAGTTACATGATTAGACCTAGAAAATTCAATGGCAGATTAATAAAAACTACTGGTGCAGCTATTCCAACAAAGGAGACAACACAATATGATATTTTTCCTTACTCAAACTTCTTATTATTTAGTGGTTTAGCAGCTTGAACACGTAACAGCCGTCCCTGAAAGCTTGAATTATTTAATTCATCAAGCGCCCTGCAGAAAAGGAGTCCAAGTTAGCCAGGTATAGTGAGGCAATGTGCCATTGACAAAACAAGCAAGTGTGCGACAAACGAAAAGTCTTAGACAAGCACGCGGCAAAAGAAAAGAATTTGGATATGTGAGAAATATCCACATTTAGTCTGAAAACATTAAGAACATGTCTTATATTTAAATTATGTTCTTAACTTTTCACAAGTGTATTGTTTTGGTCTGATTCAAGATGTACTCTCTGATTACATCCTTTGCTGTTCAATTGATGATACAACTAATGAGGCAAAAATATGTGGCATACCTAAGTTTTTCCTAATAACTGTTCACAAATATAAGTACAAGACATATCTGAACTACGTGTAAGATAGTAAACTGCAAAATAAATTCAGCCAACAAATGTGTCAGGTTTGACAACATAGAGAAATGATTACACCATTTACTGTAAGCTAAGCTGTCACGAATCCATCATTGTCATCAACTCATCATTTTGCATAGAAAACAAATAAATATGTACCTGACTGCTGAGTCTGGAAGGCTAAAAAGCACATAGCCTCTGCCTGTTGAGAGCTTAGTAGTTTTATCGACAACGATATGTGTCTGCTGAACATCACCATACTGGCTGCATAGCTCTACCAAATCCTCTTCACTGAGAAAAGAAGAAATGATGTCCTTTTAAAAATCAAGCAGACATGTATCTAATATAAGCATAATACAGAAAAATCCAAGCTAACATGTCCAGGAAACAGCATACGTAGTTGCATATGGAAGATTGCAGATAAATAGACGGCCAGTCTCCAGTGCCAACTTCTTCTCGTCGGAAATTAAAGCAGCCTCGTCATCCTCTTCTTTATCTTCATGATATTTGGTTTCTCTTTGTGTGTCATCCAGATCTTCACTCTCTTTATTGTCAGGATCTTCCATCTCTTGAAAGTCAGTATGTTCCACACAAGTGTCATTGTCACCAGTATTTTTCTTGTTCAGCTTGCCCTTAAGATCCACTGATTGGCTCTTTTCATCTGAATCGCTTGATTCATCAGATGATTTTTCGTCATCGCTAGTGGTGTTTGAGTGGTCACCGGAATCTTCATCTTCTGATTCAGAATCAGACCAATCTTTCTTAATTTTGCTCTTGAAGAAATCCATATCAGTCATATCATTGTCTTGTTTACTCTTTGTTTGCAGCTCCTCCGAAGCATCTTCCGAAGAGGAATCATCTGTCATTTCCTCATCAGAATCATCTTCGGAAGCTGAATCATCCTTAGAAGTCGGAACATTCTTTTGAGGTTTATTAGACTCTTTAGTAACTGCCGTGCCATCTTTGGCAGCAGTGGGAAGAGCACCGGCTGTATCGTTTGCCCACATCTTAGCTTTAGAACGGGGCTGCATAACTTCAAGGAACTCCTGGAACTTGGGATCATTAGCCACACTGCCTTTAGAATCTCCAATGTCAGCAGATGCGCCTTGGCCCTTGGAACCTTTCGCTGGTGCATTGACAACCCCTTGGTCCTTGTCTTTACTATCATTTTCCGTCATCTTTAAGGAATGGCGGCTCCAAGGGCGAGGAGCATCAGGGTCACCAATCTTACGAGCAACCTGCAACATACCAAAGATGTCGGTAAGGTATGTTTATTCCTATTCTGATCAAACTAATGCTCCACTTAATCCCGTATGTTCCACACGCCAAATAGATACCAGTGCACGAAATAAAATGAAAATGGATGAGAAAGCAAAGTACCTCACAGGTAATTTTACACGTGTCGATGTATGTGTTGTTGAAATATTTGAGGGCCTCCTCTGCATCCTCATTGGTTCTGAAACCAATGAAAGCAAATTGCCTACTCTTGCCATCCCTGTCCAAAAGCAAGAGGCATTCAGTTTTATGTATAATCTCGTCTCTACAAATAGAGTAATGTCCAAGCAGCATCTGTGCATATGGCATAAATTAGTGAAGGCGTCGAAAATAATAACCTACTCGAGCATAGAACCTTTTGCTGGTGCATTGACAACCCCTTGGTCCTTGCCTTTACTATCATTTTCCGTCTTCTTTAAGGAATGGCGGCTCCAAGGGCGAGGAGCATCAGGGTCACCAATCTTACGAGCAACCTGCAACATACCAAAGATGTCGGTAAGGTATGCTTATTCCTATTCTGATCAAACTAATGCTCCACTTAATCCCGTATGTTCCACACGCCAAATAGATACCAGTGCACGAAATAAAATGAAAATGGATGAGAAAGCAAAGTACCTCACAGGTAATTTTACACGTGTCGATGTATGTGTTGTTGAAATATTTGAGGGCCTCCTCTGCATCCTCATTGGTTCTGAAACCAATGAAAGCAAATTGCCTACTCTTGCCATCCCTGTCCAAAAGCAAGAGGCATTCAGTTTTATGCAGAATCTCATCTCTACAAATATTATCTCCAAGCAGCATCATGTACATATGGCGTAAATTAGTGAAGGCGTCAAAAATAAGAACCTACTCTAGGAGCATTATCATACTGAAACGACTGAGTAGTAGGATTAAACAAAGCTAGCCAAGCGCTGAACAATTGAAGAAGCAAGCAAGACCGTTGCAGAATTAGGATCCTTTTTGCACAAAGAATTGGTTTTATCATATTCACTCCTGAATACGAACAGTACATAACTCCAGTTGGAGCAGCCACGACCTCAGCACCAAAGGCTAGCTAAGCCAATCGAACCGGGGGAAGAGTAAGAGCAAAATTTCCTAGCTGCATACTTACTTGGTTCGGATGACCTTGGCGTCGGTGACCTCGCCCTTCCGCGAGAACACCTCCCGCAGCCGCCTCTCGTCGGCGCCCTTGGGCAGGTTCTTCACGCACAGCCGCGACGACATGCGAGCTAGGGCTACCTACCACCAACGAATGAGGAACTAGATTGACCTCACTCCGCTACTCTCGGCTTCTGTAGGCTTGTGAGGCCGACGGCGGCGGCTAGGTCGACGTCTGAACTTTGGCAGCGCCGCGGCGGCAGAGAACAGGGGAAGCGAGAGAGAGTGCTGGACCGCACCTGCTGCGTGTGCTTCTATTTGATGGGCCAAGATAAGCTTTAGCCCGTGGATGCTTGTTTTAGGCCCGTGGATGCTGAGAAAAGGACCACGGACGGAATAAAGGCCCGTGTACGGTCGATTGCAAAATCATCTGTTTGTTTTCCTCGGTTTGCTCGGGAGCAGAGTACTACCTCAATCAAAAAAGAAAAAAAAAACTCATGACACAATCATCGGCTTCCTTCCAGGTCGTCGGCCATTAGTCACCACAGCCTTCCGCTGTGCTGCTCCCCGGCAGGTCCCATAGCAGCGGCTTCAATGGGTATAGCCTGGGCAGGAAATGGCTTCACAAAATGAATCTGAGCTGATGAAGTAAACCCCTTTTTGCAAGGGGGGTGATTCGAACCTAAGATCTCTCCTAGATGCTCTACCACTGCGTGCCAAAGCCTGTCCTCTAAAATATTTCAAATTTTTTTGTATGACTACCAAGCTAGAACAATGAATTATTATTGCAAGTTGACAAAAAAAACTTCTCAGCTAACGCAGACAAATATCTAGGAACATTTTCTGTTGTTTACGCTGGCCCAGTTGAGAAATCTCCCATAAACAAGCGTTGTGGCGACGAGAGTATTTCTCTTCTAGGCAGTGGAGCATCTCAAGCGTACCCCTTTCCTATCAAACAAACCGACAAGCAGCCACCCATGTTCAGGAAGCGAAACAGCAAAACCGACAACAACGACTGACGACTATCACGAGGTGCTAAACTAAAAGTGCCGGGAAATTGGCATGACCACTGCTCAGACAGGAATGGAGAAGTCTTGATGGGAGTGCATGCACGGAGAAGCTTCAAACATCCCTTTTAAAGAAAGCCCTTACAGATTGTCTTGTTCGCCAGTCGCCACAATAATTTAACTACCCAGGGCAATTTTACCGAGACTGCTTAAAACTCGATCAGTTTCAGCCGCTCTGTACTCTGAAGGACTCTGTGATGAAGGCTGTGACCATGCCATCGTTCTGCTGCGCCTCACCTCAAGGGCATCATGGCTCCCACTTCTTTGGGCACCAATCCTCCAGAAGTCTTCGATCTGGCACGCTGCCGACTCAACTATTTCTCCGAGCAACAAAAGGTAATAAACTACAGCACTGCATGGCCATCCATCCATCTCCTATATATTCAGTGTATGCGTAGCAATTAACCTGCTTGAGATGGCCGCCATAGTTACAAGAACTTGTTGTAATGTCTGAAAATAATTTTCCACTGCGTCAAAGGCATGCCTGGAGACGCCAAAATCGCAGCCTCTCAAGGCAAGTTAGGCGATGCGCATGGATTCAGTGCGACCATGCGCATGGATTCTCTCATGCATATGCGTGACATGTGCCGAGTGCCGCGGCAGCACACGAGGGTGCTGGAGGACAGGATTAGGGAGCAGCTCCTGGACCCCGCGCCGCCGCCGCCGTCGTCCTACGACACGGCGTGGGTCGGGATGGTGCCGGCAGCGCCGGGGTTCCCTCGCTTCCCGCGCCGCGTGGATTGGATCCTGCAGAACCAGCACGGCGACGGCTCGTGGCGGGGGGGGGGGCGCTGCCGCGACCCCGCCCTGGGCAAGGACGCCCTCTCGTCGACGATGGCGTGCGTTCTCGCGCTCGCGACGTGGGGCGTCGGCCACGAGCACGTCAGAAAAGGTCAAATTAGCTGAACAAGTTGGCCGGCCGGTGTGACCGATGTTCTTAGTGCTCAAGTTGTTCGTGCGGTTTTTCTTTCAGGGCTCTGTTTCATCGGTGACCACCTGTCCTTCGTAACTGACGATGCTCGGGCTCGGCATCGGCATGGGGCTGGACTTGCCTCTGAGCCAAGCCAACGTCGACGCCATCCTCCGGCTCCGCG